>JASSUY010017346.1:0-43182 GCA_032466535.1 Forpus xanthops
AAGCCGAAAATCCAAAACACAGTGCTACACCAGCCACTACTTAAAGAAAAATGACTGCTGCTGCTGAACCCATGACAGTGTTCTAGCAAAATAGCCTATAGACAAGAAGAAATGTCAGTTTGTAATTTACTGAGAGTCCGCAGTGCTCATGGTAGGTTTCTGAACAGGGATGGCTGTGGTGGGATGTGACATAGGTCAGCTGGCAGCAACCACTCCAAGAGCCTAATGACCAAAAGCCTGTCCGGAAAGGGTGGGGATGCCAGTTTTCGGGGACTCAAAAGGTTATTGTAAGGCAGAAGGGAATAATACCTTCTTCATGTCCAGCAGTGGTAAGGCAGGAAGCACAGGGTGCAAGTCACAGAAATTCTCTGCAGTGTCAGAGAAGTTTGCAGCCAATTCTCATATCTAGGGGATCACGGCTAAAACATCAGCCTGTGTAGTCTAAGAAGAAAGAACAAATGATGCAGCTTTCTGGACCATGTCATGGGGTACCTTTCCAGTCTGCTCCTGATTCTCTAGGAGAGAAAGAACTGACTGAGAGGAAAAAGAGAGTGAAGGCAAGACCCTGAGCAGCGAGAATCCCTATTTGCCAGGGGCAGTGGCACCCAGCTGAGCAGAGATGTGGGGCCAAGGAGTCACTGGGGGCCATCAGCCCCCCACGGTGTGAACAGGGCCCCATCCGCCAGCATCCAGCACTAGCAATGCCTGACCACTTGGCATTGCTGGTCAGGCTGCCTGTTTCAACATCCCTGGGATGTTCAGCCTTGAATAATGAAGAGCTAATGGCTGATGGAGGAGCCATGGCGCCCTTAACACATTCCTTTCTGGTGCCATCCCAAAAAGGGGTTGAAAACTAAGCAGCACACCCCAAAGAACCACCATATGCTAAATGCATGTATCAAAGCTCACAGAACATCTCCTGCAAAGCTAAGATCTGGTCGGCAAAAAGGCTGCTTTGAGATTAATGGGTTAGTTTTATTGAGGTGTAACAGAGTGAACAGCATCTAAAGGCTATTTATTTTTCACTTCTGAAAACTTATTAACACAGCTTGGAGTTTGAGCATATCTCTATTTTACAGTGATCTAAAGCCAAGTGTGATACCAAGTTGTTGCACACAGGAATGTCAGACGGACTGTAACTTTCACTTTTGTAGCTGAACAGTTAAGGATTATGCTTGCTATGTTTTCCTGCCTTGAAATTTCCTCATTCATAATGTATAAGTGAGATCATTAAAAGCAACGTATTGGCTGATACCATCACAGCTGTTACCTAACTGTAGCACTTCATATCAAGGAGTAACATCACTTTTCTCTTACAAATGTGTTCAGAAAAGTAAGGAAAGAGACTTGTAGCTGCAAGAACAGCAGTGTAAAATATTCACAGAAAAAAAACTTCACTTTGGACAATTACTGATTTGCTGAGAATGTACTTAAAATGAATAAAAAATATTAATCTCCTTTTGCCAACCCTTTTCACCCCTTGCATCTATCGCAGTATGGCAGTGTAGTATTTCCTCTTCACAAAATCAACATCACATTAACTTTAAGTCCTTCAGTGAACAGAAAACTTCATCTCCACTCAGAGAATTCTAAATTCTCCACCCTTTGAATGCTTAGAAACATAATGATGATTATTTTAAGCCAGGGATGGGGTATATGAGCCTTCTCAAACAGAGAGAAAGATGTTCTAGGACTTCAAGGAATAAGTTCTGTGACTGGTGTTTTCATTGGGTGTTGGGTGCTGATCTGGTGTTGATTTGGCTAAACACACTAAATAAAAGTGCATTTAGGTTGACAAACAGGAACTCTTTCAGCTGAAGGAAGGCACTTTCCTTTTCTTGTGGGTTATCTGAATCTTTACGTGCTTTGTGCCTACATTTATATATTTAACATTTGAGGGAGAGGAATTACAAGAATCTACCATATAAAGCTGGCTTTAAATTTCCAAATATTTTGCTTCCTATGCCAGCCTGAGGTAGATACTTATTCTTTATAAATCACTAGTTACCTCTAATAGCTTTGTTCCACCGCATGTCCAAGGAAACAAAAAGCCAAGTTCAAGCCATCATAAAAAAATGAATTTGCCGTCTTTGAAAGAGAGGGCATTCCCTCTGGGTGTGTAGCAGCAACTTTGGATGTTACAAGCTAATCTGTAGATGTCCAGACTTACCCTGAACCACTTCAGGCCTGAATTTACACATTCATGCTCTATGCTGCAGTGATGGTCTCTCCATCCCCTCACACCGGGCTTGGCACCACAGTCACCCTTCCGACACCAGTCGAGATTGCTCTGTCTTGCACAAGCAGAATGGAATTGAAGGTTCATTAGTCTTAAGCTCTGAGTCAAGTAGATAAAGCTGGGATAAAAGACTTCCTTCTGTTGCAAATTCATAATTCATTTTGAGTGTGGCACATGAAACAGAGGGGATAACATAGTCCTTCCTGAAAATCTTCAGTCAGGGTTTTAATTGTGTCTCAGAGGAATAAATTCAGGGTATTTGCCTTCCTCCTTGCCCCCCCCCCCCCCCTTCCTTCCTCTGATAACAGCTTGGTTTTTACTAGCATCACTTATGGCTTCTTTTATAATTTCCAGCCTCTGACAGAAGTGCTCAGCTACCCTTTCCTGTTCAATAATGAATAGGCACATTTGGAGCTGCAAGTATTTGCACTTATGAGCTCATCCAGGCAAAAGATGCTAAAAATGTGACTTATCTAAATGGCAGCCAGGGGACCAAGTAAATCACACATGCCTCTTCACCATTCCTCTTCCTTGCCTCCTGAGTACCATACCTAAGAGAAAGAAGGTGACAGTCTTGCATCAGCTTTTCTGCCACTTCTTCTCAGTCTCCAAACTCCCGCAGGAAAGGTCTCAAGGAAGTTACCTCAGGTGTTCCCACTTAATCTGGATGCATCTGAGCGTGTCACCTTTCACAGGCAGAGTAACAGGCATTTTGGGATGTAATTTATTTAGTTATAAGGCAGATGATAAGAGGAGGTCAGCTGAAACTCTTTCCTTGGAAGTGGCTGTTTTTTCTAGGAAACTGTGGCCACACTACAGGTAAGTGAGAAGGAGATCTGTAAAAGGGGACTGGCAAGTATGACTGGAGGCAGAAAGCAGTGCTCAGGAGCTTGGTCAGAGCCTGGAAGAGAATCCATAAAGGCACCTAATCTGTAATTTCCTTGCCAAAACTAATGTGGGCACAGAATAATTACTCTTTAAGTAGCCACTAAAGCCACAGTTTAACTTAAGCATCTAACAGGAGTAGGAATTGAAAGTAATTGGAAGAAAGCACTGACTGTTCCTCTTTGGGATCATTGGAAAGCAGCTGTGCAGCACAGCTGCGTGCAGTCTGTGGTGCAGGACAAACTCTCCCCTTGCTTAGAGCCA
Source organism: Forpus xanthops (assembly GCA_032466535.1). Lineage (NCBI taxonomy): Eukaryota > Metazoa > Chordata > Aves > Psittaciformes > Psittacidae > Forpus > Forpus xanthops. The sequence continues at coordinate 3,389 of JASSUY010017346.1, forward strand.
GGCTTATGCTAGAAGGGTCATTTCCCAAAAGCTGCTGTAACTTCAAAACTTGTGGTTTGAATCCACATGGGCCTTTGGCATACAAGAGACACTATGCTGATGAACTCTGGCAACATATTCCCTGAAGGACCTTCTTCATGGCATTCACCCAATCTAAAAGTTAAGGAGAGGGACGCCTTTGGGGTGGGTTGCCATGAGGGGTAGTGCAGAGGTGCAGGCATGTTTGGGTGGAGAGCCATGGGACTTCTTTCTATGCTTTGCCTCTATCTCTATGCGTCATTTCATATCCCCATGTCTGGCTTTCATACCCAGTCCTGAAGGTGGTTACTACTTTTTAAAAGTAAGTGGAAGAATTTAGTACTGTAGAATATGAATGAGCTGTCCCCTTGAATGAGACTCAGAAAAAAATACAGCTATTTTAAAGTGCATAAAAATAATGTAGAACAGGATCATATTATGTGTCTTTAGGTTTGTAAAATGAAAGCTTTAAACCAGCTTTTGTTCACTTCAATTAAAAATACAAAGAAACAATACCCACAGAAAAAGAGAAATTAAATATTCTGCTCCTGAACTGTCTTCTGGATTCCAAATTTTCTTTGGGAAGGAATGTTTTCCAGCAAAGCTTGAAATCCACCAAAACTGGGAGCAAATGACACTGTGTGAACATAGTTTCAGTAGCATCACTGAGCACTGCTGCAGAAAAGCATGTCTGATATTCATGCAGAAGTCCTCCTTTTTCTTTTCCCTCACTCAGGCAAGCATCAGGAGAGTTTTAAATATAAACCACATTCCTGTGTGACGATGAAAGAAAAATCACTTGGAAGAAGACAAGGAGGAATTGAAGCTACTCACTCACACAAGTCAGGCTGACAAATTGCTTTTGCTGTCTCCATTCATCCACATAATGGCTTTCCCATTCCCTGGCCAGTTTATAGAAGAATAATTATCTCTTTCAGATCAGCTGCCTTGGCTTCATCATAAATCAGTTCCTTCCTCTCCTCTTGCCCTCCCACTGCCTCCTTCCTCATTTTTATTAGCGCACCCTTCGCATAAGCCTTTCAAAGTCCGGCTTTCCATTGATTATATGAATCTGATGACTGAAGCCTCCTGTGAACTCACCATTTTTGTCAAAAAGTCCTACTTTTCCTGCTGTAGCTGAAAAAGTCCATGTGTATATTTGTGACAAGTTGTGACAGAGCTCAGAGGAGAACAAAACAGGCATGGGACATAAGGGACAACGTGACATGAGTGAAGCTGAGCCTAGTTGACTCTGCAAGGGGAATTCCTGGCTATTTCAGAGCTCCACACATCTCACACTCCTGAAAAAGCCTGCAAAGGATTTATGCTTGTGTGTAGTCTCATTAAAGACACAGAGGTCATTGCACAATGAAGTGTGTGAGAGCAGCCATCCTGGAGGAATCAGCATTTGAGTGTAAGATCACTGCTGATGCAGGGTGATCGGATGCAATCAAGTTTGGGATGGACATTGCCCCAAATGGGCTAAAGTCTGTTGAATAGTAGGGCAGAAAATGAAGCCTGTTCATTGCACCTGTAGGACAGGCACTGTTTCGGGGTCAAGAATAGCTCTCTGCTGGTCTCTTAGGTATTGCTGACCCTCATCTGGTCTCCCCTTTGGTACCAGTCAACCCCACGCTCTGCACCACTCAGATGGTCTCCTGCTTCCTCCATCCCAGATTGTTCAGTGCTGGCAGAGGGACATTTTGATGTCTTCCTGATTGCTTAAATCTGCCCAGACAAATGACACCTTCCCACTTCCACTGCTCACGTCTCATTTCCGTTAGCCTCGAACTGTCAGCAGCCAAATCATGGCTCTGCTGGAATCAGTGGCAAAAATTGCATACTCCCAGAAAGCTCTGGTTTCATCAGAGCTGTCATCAGAACAAATAGCTAGAAGGCTGATCGCCCCAGTGATAGACAGAGTGCCTTCATGCTGAAATGCCTTTTTGTGCACAGTCTATTGGCTTTCCATGATTCTATGCTAAAAGCTCTTATCCATTTTTTTGTCTACTATTGTGTGAGGTTTTTTAGTATTATTACAGTGTCTTGGATGCTTTGAAGTTTAAAAAGGCCTTTTTAATGCATTAAATGAGCTGGTCAAAATTCCATAATTTGCTGATGAGAAACAAGGGGAGAAATATCCAGATCAGTCATTCTGAATTTCCTTCCTTTTGTTTCTTATTTCTCATTCAGATTTCCTGAAATACATACGGTAAAGGAGATATTTTTCTCATACCTCCCTGCCTAACAAAACTGGATTGAGCAAGAATTCTTAGGAGTCCCTGGTGAAAATAATGCTGGGTGTACTCGGTAGCAAATTTCACATACCACGCTAGGAGTTATTTAAAATCCAAAAGGCCAAATGGCCTCAATAGTGGCAGTTTTTTCTTTTATTTATACATTCTGGTCCTCAGAAATGTAATAAAATAAGCTTGACATTCTACTTGGGCAAGATCTATGAAAAATAACCTCTCACTGCTGAGTTATGAGTCTGAAAAAAATTAAGTCACAGACATATATTACCCTTCACAGTGACAACAGTCTATGGGCAGTGTTTGGGGTGTAGCTGTTTTCTTCCCAGTGCCAAATACTGCAAGCCTTAATCAGGGAGTATAGGAGATTTCTGTGGTTTTTTGAAGGACCTGATACAAAGCCCTGTGTTTATATGGTGCATGGTCTTGGTTAACAGTACAGCCCTGCTACTGCGTGGCATGGCTGGTGGGCTCAAAAAAGCTTTGAACAGAAGAGAAAAGGAAACAGATGCATCCAAGTGGAGCTTAGAGATGATGCCAAATTCATTTGCAGCATATTGGCTTACGTTTTTCTCTCTGATTTCACATGAACTCCTTTGCATGGGTTGTGACAGGGGCAGTGTGGGCTGAACCAGCAGCAGGCTGCAAGCACATGGAGTTCACCCATTTCCTTAGAGAGATAGGGATGATTGCTCTCATGGGGAGCGTGTTAGAAAAGGACTTTGGGAAGAAGCAGAAAGGTAAGAGCTTAAAGAGCCTTCAAGGCTCTCAACAGCCATGCAATAAGCTTCTCATCACTATACGCAGGTTTCTGATGCCTGTATTTGATGCTAATTCCTTTCTTCCCTAGTCCCTGCCTTGTTTAATTAGATGCCCCCTGCAAGAACAACAGGTAGATTCATTGTGCTTACAGCAGGAGTAATTACATTATTCCTTTTCATTGGCACCTGGATATATATTCTAACCCCTAAGTTGTAAATGAGGGATAAATCACCAAGGAGACGGCCTCCGTCATCTCTCTCCCTTGCCACATGAAGAGAGCAAGCATCTCTACTGCTGCCTTTGGAGAGGTGAAGCTGCACAGACACAGCAGCAGCCAATGAACTTCCCCCATCTTCTCCAGTCTTCTGAAAGTAGATTTTTCCAATTTTATTTCAGCTACCTGCAAGGAGAAGTAAGGTGGCTCCAACCTGCAACTTGGCTGGAGAGCACAAAGCTCTTGCTCTTCTTTCGCCCCACCTCACACACTTCTCACAGGCAGCTGCCAATTTCTCAGACATCCCCACGTTTTCCCCTGCAAGAGTCATGCAGACCGACAGTTTGGCTGCCTGGCTCCAGGAATATGTTCATACCCCCAAACCACCATGCCTACCTACAAGTCTTTTCATGCTTATCAAATGCTTAAGGGTTGCTCCTGCAGTCCTTCCTTGAGCAAAACCCTTATTATGGCTGTGGTCTTCTGCGTGCAGGGAGATTCTCCCCTACGCAGAGAGGTTTGGCTCAGCCTGATGCAGGCACAGGAGCTGCAAAATCAAGACTTTCCTCTCTGCAGAGCAGATACTGTGGTGGCTGGGGCTTGTGTGCATGACAGGACCCCAGATTGGTCGGGGTCTCACAGTGAATATGCCCAGACCTTCCCTTACCGGGGGACTCGGGATGAGGTAAGGCTTTTCAGTTCAGAAAAGCCAGGTTTTACTGAACATAAACTAAATGCTTGGCTTCTGAAATTGGTAAAGTACAAAGACATCCAGTAAAGCAGAGCAGAAATTAGGAGGATTTATAGCCCTGTCTCTCTCTCTCTGCCCACTACATTCTTCCAGGCTTGCATTCAGCCAAGTCCTTCTGCTCCCTGGGAAGTCTTTCCTTTGCATCATTTAGCCTTCCGGTTTCAGAAAACACGAGACTTGCTACTGTGACCTTAGAGCCTTTAGTTGTTCAGGAATACAGCTCTGCTCCTGGCTCTCTCTGTTTGGAGAGCTGAGATATACAACAGTCTCACGGGGCACATGCTCAGCTTTGGGCAATTGTCAGGGCCCTATCTTGACTTCCACCAGAAGTACCCATGTCCATCAAATATATGTAAGCATTTAGGCCTCCAGACTGAGAATAAAGCTCCACCATGACGCCACATAAGAATAAATGCAATTCATAATGTGGCAAGGAGAAAGTGTCCAGCTTTCATTATGCAAAAGAGCTGATATACGGCATTGATCCAAGTAGCCATGCATTCCAGGAGATGGAAGTCTTGTCCAGTAAGAGATAAATAAGTAAATCTGTCTTATACAAAACACTAACAAAAAAAACAACTAACTTTATTTAACCTTTTTTGCTAACCAAGTTCAACCCATGACCTATGAAACAAAGCTCATATTTAAAATCCAATTCTCTGCTTTACTACAAAAGAGCAATTAGGAAATAATTCTACAATAGCATTGGAGGTACCAGACTGAGATATTTGCTTTTAATCACAGATAAAAACAATGTTTATGGCAGGGTGGGGTGTTGATATAAATTCCTTCACAAAAAAGAAAACCCAAACAATAAAACATAACACTCCCCATTCTGCTTAGAAAGTTAGTGAGAGAGAAGAATAAACAGGATTTGAAAGAAAACCAACAGCAGTTTAGCTAATGCTTTCATACAAAGAATGAACCAGAGCCAAGCCAGCCACATTTGTGAAAACAGGGCTCTGTGGAACTAAACATATTGCTGGTGAAGTTGCTGAAATATCTACCAGCTGTAAGATAAATTGGGTGGTATACAAGATGCTGGATCTTCATATGGTAAGGGAACAGATAAGGTGGCCTTGTTACTCAGAGCTGAACATGGAAAAAATTCCCCTTTTGTGCGTCAGGAGTTGATGAGTGAAGAGGTGATGGCAATTTCTGTAACAGGAAATAAAATAGGCTGAAACCTCTTTCCTGGCTTTGAGAAAATAGCATGGCTCAAGCCCATGCTTTTCTCTCCAAAACACAGTTCCAGGTAGTGTTTAAGCATGGGAGTCTCCCAGTTTGGAGCCCCAGTCTGTGTCTGGGCAGGGGCTGGGAGAAGCTTCCTGGAGCAGGCTGGACCATACCAGGAAGCAAGTGAGTATATGCTGTCTGAAGAAGCCCCTCACTGTCATCGTGGTGCACACTGGTATCTGTATCAGTATTTGAAACACTTTACGTCAGACTAAGCCCCAAATCAACAGCTAGCAGGAGGCTGCTGATATTCCTCAAAAGAGCCTCATCAGGCTGCTTTCACTCAGGAAAAAAGACAAAACTGAGCAGTTTGCCTGAGCAAGAATATGAGATTTGGTGTCCAGTCTGTAACCATGAACAAGGGGAGGATGTTAAGCTCAGCCCTGTTTCCCTCCTCCCTCACAGCTCAGGTGAGGATGCTTACTTGCTTTATCATGACACTTTCATATTTTATTTAACTGAGAAGTCCATAAATTCCCTTTAAATAGAAAAAAAAAAATTATTTGAATAATTTATCTAAGAGTAATTTGCATTTCATCTCCAAGTCTGTTGAAGTCAGTATTGCCCGCTGCTGGGAGCTACAGAAAGTGAATGCCTGTTCCAGAGCTGCATGCAGAGCGTGAGGTCTCCACTGACACTGAAAACAAGCCCTTCTTGCTTGCAGCTTGTGAGCTGCAGGCCCACACATGCTTGGTGGTTTGGTGGATCCATGGGTGCCCTGGCTGCACCACAACATGCCAGGGAGGAACCATGCTTCTTAAAGCATTTACTGACCAGCACCTTCCCCATCTCTGCCAGCCAGTACTTCAGAGATAGAGATGCTGCAGCAGGTGAGTGCCTGGTCTGATGGCCTCATCTCTCAGGAGCTGCCGAGTGGACCAGGGATCACACAGATGGGGAGAGCAAGACTTCCTCTGGCTCTGTGCCTGCCATACAGCTGCACCAATCCTTGGATCCACCCAAGAGAGCAGCTGGGAATGAGCAAGCAGGGATAGAGATGGGGAGCTCGTCTTTTAGGGGCATTCAAAATCTGGACCAGGTGAGAACAGCCAGATGTGCAGTCTGGGTAGCAAAAGCAGGTCATAGGGAAGGCTTTATTTACCAATATGACAGTCACATTATAGGAACCAATTAGCCAGTGCTTTCAAATTGCTGAGATAACATACAGTGACAAGACAATTATCCACGAAAGTCAAATTTACCAGTTCTGGGCCCTCAGTCCTGTGCCCGTTCCTTGGACAAATAAAACCTTATCATCATGTTAATTCTGCACAGCGTGTTAGGATTATAAAGTGCTCATTGTGTGCTGTGTGGAAAAATAAAGCACTAGCAAAGAGGAATTTTTGTTGCTGTGTCATGGTTTATGCTGAAACTTGATGCTGTTGTTGAAGAGCAGCTTTTGTAAGTGCTTTCCACAGTCAGATGAAAAATGTAAATGTTCTTCCAGCATTGGTTCTTGCTGCAAAATCTGTCTGTGCTGATTGAATTTGCAGTCATTTTAGTTGTAAAAATTAAGTTACTCTTAAGAGACATGGTAGGTATTTTACTTCAGGATAGAATGTACAGTTTTCATCTTGTAATCTATATTGCTAAAGGCCAAAAATACGCAGATTTGGTAAAGTCTGGAAGAACCACGCATAATCCAGAATGCTCCAAGGAATATATGCACAACGTGACTTCTGTCCCACTTGTGATCTTGAATAGAAAGATCGCCTTGCATTTCTTCTGAGAAGTCAATGAAAGGGCATATTTTTCTGCTAATTAGACTCCTGGAGATTTCCCCAACTCTTCAAGAACTACCAGCATACTTTTTTGTACATCTTTCTTCTTCAATCACAGTGAAAGCCTTTGTGCCACGTAGGGGTTTTTCTCTCCTGAAGTGATTATTGAAACATCTAACGATTTTTGCTCCTTTGCTTGGTGAAAAATCTTTTATAAGTTTATGATAAACAGGCTTGTAAATTAAACAGATGATCAGACATCTGCAGTCTAGAAGGTGAGTGGCAATATGTTTTCCCAAATGGCTCAACAGCTGTGAGAAGAAAAATACTTGTCTATAATACAGCTTGAAAAGACTTCATAGTATTTTCCCAGAGTCCTGCACCAAAAAGTCCTGCATGCTCTTCTTTAAATGTCCTTTATAAGATTTTGGAGGTGGAAGAAGGAATGGGGTGAGATGAACCTGGATTGTCATTATAGTATTATACAACTTGTTATTATAGCAGTGTAGAAATAGGATGAGGGTACCATTAGGGTTAGCTGTGTTTGTGGCATCACAATGCTTACTCTGAAAGCACATGAAGCTAAGATGAACAAATTGATGGCATTTTTTTAAAGGTACTTAGGCCTTGTACTATATCATACTGTTTAAATTTTAAATGATTTACAGCTTCATCTTGTTTCAGGAGCATTTTGAGAAAAATATTTTGGAAGTAGCTAAATTCCTTTATTGGGAACTTAAATGCCTTCTAACCCTGGTCCTCAGGGGCCTGCATCCTGCAGGCTGGTGAGGGAGTCTTGGCTCTATCATTTTTTATGTCCTTGTTTGTAGTTTTCATAGATGAATTCTCGCAATTGAAATTGCAACCATCTGAGATATTACCAGCTTCTGCTACTTGGCTTCCTCTGATTGCTAACTGGGCTGGTCTCCAAGCTGGGTCACTAGGTTGGGATGTGCAGCCACATCTTAGATAACTCTGCCTGGGACTTCCTCAGCCATGCAGTCTCCATTGCTCCTGCCAGAGACACAGACCACTGGCAGAGGTGGAGGATAGATGCTGAGAGTTAGTATCTGTCTGCTAAAACCATCAGGACTCATCAGAGAGAGCATCATGTCATTTTGTCATTGCAGGGCTTAACACAGCAATGCTCAGACACTATTGCAGTTCTAGGCTGTAAGAAACATGCCTGAGCTCTTGGAGCAGCTTGGTGACAGCCCTGCAGAGGAAAGCTTAGTTATTTGTATTCAGGGAAATAAACTGCATTATGCATGTCTCTTGCAGTACTTGTGAAACATCAGACCTCCTATTCATAAGCACATGATCACCCTTTTATTCTTCCATTTGTTATTTCTTTCCTCCTGCCTTTGTCTTTCACCCTTTAAAAAGGATGGCAAATACCTGTTCCATTAAGATAGCCGCAGAAATAACTAAAGACACATTCTGGCCAAACAAAGGCCGTGGAAAACATCCACCACATTCAGAATATTAACATTGTCAAACCAGAAGTATACAAAAGCTGGACAGAAGCCAGATGGGTTAGGCTCGTCACTTGTTCCTGGCTTTAACATGGTTGGAGAGAGCCATAGCATGGCAATCTGGCAGTCTGCAGTGCATACTCTGCCATGAACTAGATATGCTGGGAGACCACTCCCACTAGGGTCCCAACACACAACAGCATGTTCTTTACAACACCTGAGCTGCATCATTCTGGTTCCTGTGGGTTTTGAGCTAAAGTGCAGCCTCTTGCTGACCCACTCTGGATCACTCAGTTTCATTTGTCCATGTTTACTGCACAGAGGCATGTGGCTATGCTCTCCTTTCTTTCCTCCAATGTTTTTATACCAAAGGCTCTCAGCAACAACAATCTCCAAACTTTTATATGCTCTGTCACTTACAGAGTAAATCAGTTGGTAGTTACTTGATGTTGTTGGCCAGACAAATAAAACCCACAGCAGTCTCCAAGTAACTCTCTTCGTTCTGTTCTTTCCTCTTGTTCTGGATTCAGCCACAGTCACACCTTCACCTCTGTCCTGGGTTCAGCAGTAGCAGTCATTTTTCTCCTTCTTAGTAGCTGGTGCAGTGCTGTATTTTTGAGTTTTGGCCGGGGAACAGTGCTGATAACACCGCTGTTTTCAGTTGCTGCTCAGTAATGTTTAGTCTGATCAAGGACTTTCTGAGGCTCATGCTCTGCCAGGGAGGAGAGGAAGCCGGGAGGAAGCAGAGACAGGACACCTGACCCAAAATAGCCAAAGAGGTATTCCATATCACAGCACATCATGCCCACTATATAAACTGGGAGCAGTTACCCAGAAGGGTTAGATCGCTGCTCGGTCAGGCTGAGTATTGTTTGGCTGGTGGTGAGCAGGTTGTATTCTCTTCCCTTGTTATTTCCCTTATCATTATTATTGGTGGTAGCAGTAGTGGTTTGTGTTATACCTTAGTTACTGGACTGTTCTTATCTTGACCCATGGGAGTTACATTATTTCAATTCTTCTTCCCATCTCTCCGGGAGCAGGGGGAGGGAGGAAGGAGAGAAGTGAGCGAGAGCGGCGTGGCTGATTTTCCATCTGGGTTTAAACTATAACAACCTCCCTCCCATCATGTACAACATCAAGTATGATATGCCTTTCTTCTTTGGTGTCTTAGCATGTACAGTTCCTTCTTTCTGGCACAGACCAAAAGGAGACCCACTTAGCAGCTTGTTAGGCTCCAACTAGGCATCTGAGGGGTTGGTACTCCTTCTAGCATTTATTGTTATTCCTATTTTTTTGTCAAGGGGAAAGGTTGCTGTAGCTACTCATCTGGAGCTAACACAGCCCAAGAGCAGCATTCTCTAGATGTCGGATGTGGCAGCAGGCTAAGCCGGATCCCTTTTTCTGATTTCTTCTTTTTCTGTTTCCCATTCAGGCTTGATGTCAGCCATTTTCTGGATGCAGCATTCAAGCTGGATCAGTAGGCAAACCAAGAGGAACAGAGGCAGGCAGTGTGTGGTGTGGCCCATACTCAGCCTTTTCTGTCAAAGGGCATTTGGTCCCTGAGATGAACAACTAATACCTCAAATACATTATTTGACCAGAAAGAACCATCCTGGGCCAGATTCTTTGTTATATATAAAATGAGCATCATGATGATGGGCTCCGTGACACCAGTCATATTCTGGTTCCTCCCCTTACAGCGATGCTTTGTCCTCTGAGAGAAGCCAGGCGAACACATTTCACAGTCTTGTGAACTATTTCTGAATTAGGGAAAAAAATATTGTCTCTAAGTATGACCTAAAGAGGGAAACAAAGAAAGCCCAAATGCACTATGACATCCCTTTAAGCACTAGGAACTGGGAGCTGAGTAAGCCAAAATCAATGAGGTGCCATTACTGTTAGCAGAGCTCTTCCAGCTGATACGGCCATTTCTTCATATGCTGCCTGAGTACAGAGATCCTGTGGAAAGGGACAGACCAACCTTGAAGGTTGCCACCACAGACCTGTACTTGCACTGGGCTTAGGCTGTCACCATGTGTAATAATGAATAAACAAAAATATAGCTTATGGTAACAGTACATATTGATGAGAATGATGGTTTATTTTGGTTGATACTTCAATGAGGTTCCTACCTGCTAGCAGGAATGCAGATCAAGGAGGGGTTGGGCTGATGCAGCAGAAGAAAGGAACATTGCCAGGCACTGATTGATATTTTATCAGGCTGTAATACTGGAAGCTTTTGCTTGCAAGAATCAAATGTTAAATCTCTCTCTCAGGGTTTTATTTTGCTAGTACCTATGGGAACCAGCTGGGCTGGCTGCCTAGAGAAAAGACAAAGCAAGCTAGTCAGGAAGTTAATGGATTTAAGATAGATGCTGATTAGTGATTCGTGTTTGTTTGGATAATAAAATAAATACAGAGAATGGGAACAGCTGCTAGTGTATTTCTCTATTGCTTCCCAAGAAAAAAGAGAGCTGCTGTGTATAAGTTAAGGTTGAGAATTCCTCCACTGCGGCAGACCTATTTTATTGCAAAGAAGGGAGCAATACCCTGGAGAGGTAAAGATGTGCAGTACTGTCGATGTTAGAAATTCTGCACTGAGGACGTTTATGTTAGTGAATTGATTGGGAGGGACAAAAAGTGACTTTTTTTTCCATGAAACATAAACAGAAAATACTCTCTATGGGGCAAATGACACATTGCAAAAACCTGGAAGAAGGCCCCATGGCTGTGCTCCTGCAGTGGCAGAGCTGCAAGAGTTTAGCACTTCAAAGCCAGCCCTGGAGGGACAGGGCTGGTGTGATTTGCTCACAAGATACAGCCTACAGCATTTTTGCTGGCTTGGGCCAAGAAATGAGTAGCTTCTCATTGTATCTTTTTTTTTTTTTTCCCTGCTGGAATTCAAGCAATTCTGAGCAAATTATGAGAAAAAAAGTTTCTTGCTGGACTTTATTGTGAATCTTTTGAAATATGCCTGTCTGGTTTCAGTGAATGAAAGTACCGTGATTTGACACCTGAAGTTTTATTTCCTGCTTTTAAAGCAGAATGGGTCATTTTTCAGCAGACTGTATCTTCTTCAAAAGACCATTGTACTGCAGAATCAAATGCCCTGCCTCAGGAAACAGCATTAAAGGCTCTGAACTTCTTAAGTGACTTCATAAAATTCAGAGGTTAGGAAGAGACAGACCTGTCAGTTTTTCACCTCGCCTGAGGATAAGGCTTATTTCTGTAACAGAATCAGAAGAGAAGCTCTGTAGTCAGGCAGACTGCTGGTGAAGACCTCGTTTCTTGCAGACTGGTTGAATTTCTGGTGGAGGCAGGAGACATTTGACACAGAAGGAGCAGAGCCATCGCGCTGGGAAGAAGGTTCCACCGAGGAGACTTTTGGATTTAACTAGGAGCTCCTTTCTCTTTGGGGCCAGAGGCACCCTGCCACTGAGGCTGGGCCTTGTCAGGTCCAGGTGATCCAAAGACCACCATGAGCTTTTTTGAAGTGACATTGTCATCTGTTTCTGACCACTTTTATAGGGCTTTATGATATGCTGTATGTTTGCAGATGGCTGAAATGGCCAATCTTGTTTTCTTTCTACATCTGTGATTGCACTTCTTGGTATCTTTTTTCCTTTTCAATAATGAATTTGGGCACATCTTCTCCTGCACTGATTTCTCTCCCTGCTTTTCCTTTTTTTCTTTCCCCTCTGCCTGCACCACCAACTTCTGCTGTCTTTTAACACTTTCTCCTTGCTTTGGGATTTCTCTTCAGAAGTCAGTGATTGGGAGAAGAAAATTTTTCCTAGCCTGGGCTATTGTTACATGATCAGGGTGGACTTTAAATGTGTGGAGAGATAAAACATAATGGAAAATAGCTACAATATTCTAGTTCTGTTCACGCAGCTCTTAAAATAGAAAGAAAGAACTCTTTGTAGGCTGCAGTTCAGATATTTGTCTGATGCCATGCTAGAAAGACATCTGACCCATGAGTCCCATCAGATTTATCTGCAGCCTTTAGAGATGCCACCATGCTGAACTGTCTGCTCTCCCTTTTGACCAGTGTTTTTTGTCCTTGTACCAGAATTAGAATGAAATGGATATCCTTGTCTTAACCTCCCCATCCTCACCACCATCCACACTATCAGCTTAGGACACCGGTGATGTCAGATTTGCTCTAAAAATCTGCCCTGCTAATTGAAGCAAAGACCTGCATTTTCTGCTGCAAGGCCGCTAACTCAGACAGCCGGGTGCAGAGGGCACTTGAGAATCTGCCGGTTTGACTCCTATCTGCACAGAGCTGCCCACACACTGAAAAAGTATGGCTTATCCAGACCGTTCAGTACAGGGGGGAGCAGTTCCCTGTGGAATACAGGGGCAGGTTTCCCACAGCCACCTGCAGTTATCTGTGTGGTGTGCAGAACAGAAATGCATTTTTACATATGAACTGGATTTTGAGGCAATGACTGAATTTTGTGTTGCATACCCATGTGTCCAGCATTCTAGGTGTAGGAGTGGCATCGCAAAATGCTGCTGTCAGCGACCGCAGGTGGAGAGTGCATACATGAACTGGCTTGTGGGGATGGCATGAGCTGGGTCCTTGGACCTGGCTAGGGGCAGATGAAGGGTGCATGGCTTTGCACCAGTACTTCAAGCAGCTGATGTGTGGGGAAGGAGGGCTCAATTTCCACTGCTGTGAAGCCAACAACTTCCACCAATCCTGAATTCTCTCTGCGCTCAGTCTGACAAAGATAATTAGAAGAGTCATTAATCTGGGTCACAGAGAATAAGTAACGAATGTAATTTAAGCTGCATAGGAAATAAAGCTTCGGTCTGAATATGAGTGAGTGTGCCAGGCAAATGTTTTTTAACTTGTCCAAGGTGGCTGAGCAGGCAGCTGAAACTGTGACCCCATCCATCCACCCTGAGTACACTCCATGCTAGGAGTCAGTCTGCCTGGCTTGCAGATGCTCACAGGGCTTGCAGGGTTTGTCTCAAGCACAGGACAACAATAACGTGCTGTCATTGTCACCCCCAGCACTGAGCAACATGGTGCCTTGGAGCTGTGGGCTGAGGAGCCATTTCATTGCCTCACAGACGGGAATGAGGGTACACACCACCTTTCAGCTGGCTGCCAATGAGCCACCTGGTGCTAATAACTTCCCTAGACTACTGCTGTGCATTGGGTTTGAATTTCCAACCCAGAGGTGAAAGGCTCCTTCACTTACTAAGCCATTAATTGCCCAAACCAACTATCTAGTTCTTAAGTGACAATTAATGAGAAGCCAGAGCTGGAGCCTGTAACTGGGAGGAGCCTTGCAAAAGAAGATAAATAAGCAGCAGAGGAAAGGGCTCAGGAGGGCATGAGATCTGTGCAGTTCATGCACCCAAGTCGTTGCCATGAACTCTGACGAACAGCAGGCCCAGGGTAGAAAGTCCCTCAGGGCTTCTGATTTCTCCCAAGCTTTTTTGTCCCTTTCCTGAATAGCAGTTTTTGACAAAAGGGGGCTTTTTAGTGTTTCAGTTCTGCATTTCCACCAAAAACTGTTACACAGCCTGGATTGCCTCACTGTGTGAAGTCCACCAAAGTAGCACAGCAAGGAATTTCACTGTAACATGGTTCAGCACAGAACTTGATCAATGTTGAGTTAAAAGGCATGTTTTTGGAAGTGAAAAGATTCCAGTGCAGCTTCACAGGTTACTTCCCTACAAATTATATTTCTTTGCCATTCATCAGACCCCTTGTTCTCCGTGCTTAAGTGGGCTCCTTAGTTACAGCATACGCATCAGACAAGTGCTCCAAACAGCAGGAGGAATAGGACAAAACACAGGTTATCAGTGATGCACCCAGAGACACTCCAGAGACGTTTTATGCAATCCCGTGCTTTTTCATTCAGCGAACTATGCTCAAGCAAGCAGACAGTATCTGCTGATGAGAGATACTGTTAGATGCTGAGCCTGCTAGAGACATGTGCACAGCCCCAGAATGCTGTGACACTCAATGCAACCAGAAATGTTTTAGTGGTGGGGAACATGTACTTCCAAATACTGCATAATGGAGTCTTTACACCTCATTGGGACTCAGTGGTAACTTTCAATTTATCTTTTATTACATAACTGTTTATACACCAGAAAAAAGCTTTTAGAAAGCTTCAGCTGCTACTGAAGAGGAATAATTACCATAAAAAGCCATTTCACAAAGGAGCTGGCTAACCATCTCCTGACCAGCTCTGTTGTATGTAGACTTGAATGGTGTCTATCAGGACCACTGTCCTCTCCATCAGAACAGCCTTGAAGGAAGCCCTACATGCTCTCAGCTGTTTGATCAATGGCTATGTGCAGCTCCTGATATCTGAAGGTTTTTTCCAAAGCTTGCTGACCCAAGGGGAAAGGTCCCTGTGGCTTGCACTGTCATCCCCCCTCCAACACGGACACAGCCTCGTGTCCAATTTCACAGCTGAATATTTTAACTAGGGGCAGGAGCTAATATTAGTCATCTTTTGATGTGCCTGATGATTTAGGGTGTGCCTGACATGGGCAGCCTGGGAGGCATGCTTGGAAAACAGAGTTATTCAACATAATATCCTCATAGATTTTCAGCAGCTTTTCTCAGCATTGGCGAAGCCTTGTGCATCATTGACTTCTAAGTACTTTGGAAAACATAACAGTAGCAAAAGAGTAGTTTGTCAAATAAGATTTCTCAGAGTGACACAGACGGTTTTAGACCAATATTGCTGCTGGGTGCTGTAACTGGGTTATAAGAGCACAGAAGTTTCAGACCCCCACTAATGTGTTTACATGGCTGTTATAGACAGGGCACAACCATCTGTAGTGTTAATGGAAATGCTTTTCCATTCTTTGCATAAATTAGGAGAAACATTTCATGAACTGCTTGCTTATACAAGTTTTGGCAAAAGATCAAAGTTCAAAAAATGTGTTTATTTTTTAACACATGTGATGTGAAAAGTAAGGGTTGGGACAAAAGTTCAACTCTGGAGCTATTTTTCAGGTTACAGTGGGAAAATACATCATAATTCTACCAATGATGAAGAGAATCCCTGGAATTAATTGTAACAGCACATTCCCATAGCTGGAGTGAAGCTGTATGTGTCAGCACTTCTGCTCCTTTCAGGATTCCACAAATGGTACCTTTTTAGGTGCCAAGGCACATACAAATGCAAGATTGAAGGAGAAGTCATTCCTAATATTATAATTTTGGAATGAAATAAACTCCAAAATGTTGACTACCTTATTTCTGTTTTCTCCTTTGTCAAAAACATCTGCACTGGAAAACATGTAGGCTAGCAAATTGAGGGGAAAAATACCATTAGCACATGATGGAACTTGCTTTATTTGTTCATTAGTGGTTCAGCTGCTGCTGAACCCATGACAATGTCTCATGTATGTGATAATACAGAGGCAACACTGCACATCTTTGGCCTCTGTCCAATAAATCCCTGAAGGATGTGCTTCATTTTGAGCATCTTAAGCATTCTTCACTTTAAGTAAATAAATTTTGTGTTCTTGACACAGATGGAGAAAAGGGAGAGCATGGAAGCTGGTATCACAGGGTCAGGTAAATCTAGTGAGAGCCTCCACTTGGAAAAGAGTGCCCAATATGCATACATATGTGTAAGTTTTATCTGTATCAGCCATATATATAACTGATATTTAATTTGAACTGATTGGACCATATACTCTTTAAAGCATCCTGCATTTCTGGGATTAAACAGTTCTTCAACATGCAAAATAGGTGCAGCAGAACTTCACACTTTTTTGCCTGTTTCTTCCCATTTGCTTAAACAAGAACTAAGAAGTTTACATTAAGTTTCTGAATGAGGATTTTGGAAAAACCATTTATTCATTCCATGGTTTGAAGCAATCAGATAGGTGATATGGATAGCTATAAATAATTCCTTAAGTCTTGCATGATATGAGTATTTCCTAACCAGCTAACTCCTCACCCTATGTGCACTGCAGTAGTCAAGGCAATAAAAGTTTTAACATGCTGGAGCCAGGTCAGTTAGTTACTGATGAATCGAGGCTCCATTACTTTCCTGAAGAAGTGTACCTGGCAATACACCATGGAGAGGCAACACAGACCTAAATTAAGCCATCTCTCAGGTAGGGCTTTCCTTTTTAAGGTTCATGCTGGATAGGATGCATTTTATTGCAAGTCCTCATTCTCTCATATGCATCTTATTTACATACCTCTCATTTGTCTTCAAGCAGTTACTGCTCTTTTCCTGGTATTTGAAGATAGGTAGAGGAAGAAGTACGGCGCAATTACTCTACACAGCCCTCATGTCCTAAAGTTTCCCACATACCTTGGCACCACCCATTCCTTGTGCCCTACCTCTAGCTCCCCTCACTGCAGATTTAAGCGAGAGTTGCCTAATCTTGTGATCATCCTTGGGCATCTTGAGTCACCGAGCTAGAATGGAGCCTTCAGGCCAAAAAAGATGCATGCTTACATTGTTAATACAAAACATTTTTCTACTCTTGAATGCAAACAAGCAGTATTGCCTCACATAGTGGTGCAGCTGGCAGTGACTTGGTCACAAAAGATTGTTCTCATCTGACAGCACTCCATCAGAAAAGAGCATGAAAAAAGACATACAGGTTGCTCTTTCCTACCAGGACCAGTGCTCAGAATAGCCAGCCAGGAAATCTATAGATTCCACTGTGGTTTACGGGGATTATTTGGGATCTGTCAAAGACTGGCTAGGTAAAATGCCTTCAGAAGTCTTTTCTGGGATATTTTCTATGTCAGACTGCTCCAAAAGACAGCCTGTATAGGAGATGTTCTGGCTAGGACCTGCAAGGCAGCTAGAAGGCATGTGTCCCTGTAACCCACTAAGTGTTTACAATGATGGGCAAAACCCAAAGCCATCAGTCTGCTGTACCCTGCAGTTCTGGGGCTCCAGTGCAGACTAAGGGCTGGCTGCCTGCACTCCTGCTCAATCATGTCCACTACCAGAAACTGTCAGAAACATGTATGGGGAGGGAGAAACACACAACAGATAGGACAAGATCAAAGCATACAAGAGAGCCAAAGAACAGGCACAAGGTACTGAGTGCTCCTGTGGGGCCTCAACCAACCACTGGCGTGTTGGCCAGCCCAGAAGCTCCAGACAGTGAGAGACCACCCTCCACCATAGGTGCTATATTTTGGTGGCCATATGAATGTTTCACCTAAAGTAGTTCATTATTTTTATCTTCCAGATATGTATGTTAGTAAATGCTTGCTTTGTGCTTTCCAGCTGTGTGCATTCTTCTGCAATTATGATAAATGTTGCCCAAAGTGACCCTGAGTGGAATGGTGTTGAGAACCATCAGCCAGTGGCCAGCAGGGTCTCTTGAACCAATTATTGGGACTGATGTGTTTAAGTGCAGACATTTGGATTTGGCATGATTTCCAGCTCCACAGTGTTCCTCTCAATGTTTGCACTGTTGTCACCTGCTGCGTTTCCTCCCCAGCTTTGCTGGACACAGTCTGCAGCACAATAAGGAACATGCAGGTGATGCTTGGCCATGCCAAACACCTCCTCCTGTGGTGGTCACAAAATGCAGGAGAAATTTACTGTAATTGTCTTATCCCAGATCATATGTTGGAGCCTGAATAGTGGGTTCAGTTTCCACCCATTTGTGCTGCTAATACAGCACAGAGAACAAACAAAGCTGCCCAAATGAAGCTGTCAAAAACTCCACATGACACAAGAGGTTTCTTAGGTGACAACAGGCTGGCACAGCCACCTCTCTGCCAGCCTATAAAATTCAGTATAATGAGCAAGCCAGGGAGAGGATAAGGCAGGCTCTGTGGCATGCTGGCACATGCTTGGCAAAGGCAGCAGTTGGAGGCAGGAAAATGAACACACTGTCCCATTAGAGGCACTTGACTTGCTGGCTCTTGTCCCTGTGGAGTCTTTTGTGGACACAGCAGAACACAGCCATTCAGGGCAGCACCCAGCCTGGCTCTAAATCACCTTCTGACAGGACACTGTTGTTTCCCAGACTAAGATGTGATGAAAGCAGGATGGTGTGAATCCCCCTGTTAACACCCTCTTTAATCCATTCTAGGTTTTGCAGAGCTCCCTGGTCTGGGACTCAGAGCAGAAAGGAGCTTCACGCTATGCCTATTTGCCCTGCCCTCTGCTGAGCTGAGAGGAATCCCAAAGCAAAGCTGGAAATCAAACCCAAACCCTTTTATTTAGATAACACTGCCCTCGTAATACATCATCTCTCCAGCTCAGGTGTAGTAAAATCTTCCTTTTTTCCTTATTTCCGGGATCTGTTTTACACACACTGACTGCCTTCTCTCTTCCCTCCACTGAGCAGCTGCCAAGGACATTTGCGATGCAGCTTGGCCCTTAACGTTTTGCCCTAAGCACACAGCCAGCACTCCAGCTGCCTAACCCCACCCCAGCTGGATGCTTACAGAAAGCTTCAGATTCCCAGCCCTGAGATAAGCCAAGATAGCAATGCTGAAAATATACTCAAATGGAGGCTTGTATCTGGGTCACATAGCTGCCAAAACCACCCTCATTCTGTTGAAACAGCAATTGAATTTGCTTCTAGAAGGGAAAAGACAGTAACATGCCAAGTGACACTAATTGTTACGCAGCACTAAGCAAGTGTAATGCACTCCTGAAAATTATCGGGGAACATTTTTTATCCTGTTCTGTAATACATTTTGAGGGAGGAATGGGGAAGTTGATCAAGGTGGATGCATAATGCATGAAAATCTGTGAAAAGCGAAAACTAGAAAATGTTACCTGTGGGTTAGATATTTGTGGGGAAAATATCGACAAGGTCTTACAGATTTGAGGAGGGCAAATTCCCTCAAAACTACCCAAACCATCAACTTGTGTCAGTGTTATCCACTTTGCAAATGAAACCACTGGCAAAAGCCTAGCTTGCTTTCACGCCTCTTTCAATGAGATCAGGAAGGTGGAGATGTCACTGGGAGAAAGAGAGCTCCTGCTTTGGAAATGGTGATAAACCACAGAAAATTCAACAGTGCAAATTTTTCTTTAAGCCGTTCCCACAAACTTCTCATCACCATGAGTTTAAAATAGATATTACAACCTACCAAAAAAAAAATAATCTAAATTTGCTCTGGATTGGGTTAAAATTGTAGATTTGTGAAAGGCATTATAAAACACTGCTAAGCGTATGACTGCCAAAGCCCAGCAGAAGAGTCTCATTGGATGGATCACCTATCACAATCTCAGACTAGCAAATTGAGGGCCAGTAGGCTTTGCCTCTGTGTTGGTACAAATCATTTCACACCTGCACCTGTTCCTCTTTCCCAAATTAATCATTATGGTGTTCAGCCAGGAGAAATCCCGATGAATATTCAGGGACCATAGAGATGTTCAACTTAAATGAGGGTTGCAGAACTTGGGAATTAATTTGTCACCTTTGAACTTCCAGTTGGAGAAGAAAGAGGAAAAGACAGTAGCAGAGTAATTACACTTAACTGCATCAAGAGAGTTTTTCAGTCCTGAATCCATGCGTGCTTTGGAGTTGCTTGGAGAACATCAGCTGGGAGGTGCTTCGTAAGTACAGAGCAGAACTATATTTTCCATTCAGAACTATAATTCCGGTCTTTGCCCTGTGCTGCTTAACCAGCAATAGCTGTAACTGTGAGGAGCAATAGAGGCACAGGGGACCCTATACTGCTACTAATAGGCATTTTCTGTACGTAAACTTAGGAGGTCATTATGTAAGATGTCTCAGTTCTGTTACATATTACTTCTCATCACATGGCTCCTTTGGAGCAGGCAGCCAATCATTCAGAGGACTTGGATGGGGAACAATCTTAGCTACTGCTACAGGCAAACAGTGAAAACCTAGCCTTCTTCTTTGGAGCAAAAGACTCATTTAATGCAGCCACTCCTTTCCCCACAACTAAGCTGTTACCATGACAAAAGCCAGCATGTAAGTTGCATTGTAATGATAGCTTAGTTACAAGTCTTTCCTAGTTATTAAAATGGCTGAAGGAAATGCTTATAGTGCTGAGGATGTCAGTCTGCTGCAGGTGAAGAGTGCAGAGCATCCCTATGATTGTTCTCCATATTACAAATAGTGCAAAATGATGGTGGAGAGAATGATGACCCTCACAAAGATTGAGTTTAAGGGAACAAGAGAACCTTTCCCTTACCAGGGGTTGAAAAGGACTGTGAAATGTTTGCAATAAAATAAACAACAAATAACTAAGCAAACAAAAAAACCCCAACAACATGTGGTACCTAATATATTGAATAAAATTTCTCATCAGAAGCCTTACCTCAGGGTTTAACTTATCACTTGGAAAACCAATAGCCTCATGGGTGGTGTATGCTTTGTAAGTCAGAAGTCGTCAGGAAGTGTGTTGTCTCCATTTTTAAATCTAAGCATGGGTATCTAAACCTTTCTTTCTTCTTCCTTCCAGGAGTGCAGATTCTACACTGCCCATCCTATCTGCAAGTCAAAGTGTAATAAAAGAGATGTAGATGTACTCTTCTTTGCTGCTTGCAATGCAACCTGCCATGGAAGGGTTTAGCATTCTGACCCAGAGCCTGCGGAAGCCCACTGGATATATTTCTACAGGACTTAGAGCCAAAGAGTATGTTGCTATTGCCTGGCAACATGGCCCTAAAACTAGACGCTGTATACTAAATCCATAAGCATGGGTGAAGGAGAGCACCATGTCGGGAGAGCTCAGGTTGCACCTGAGCAGTTGCAGTTAGCCATACCTACAGTGGGGCTGTGTGGAGAGTGGAATGAACATTGTTCTGGGTTTAGTTGTGACAGTAACAGTTGCAAAGGCTCATTGGCCCCCACAGGGAGCAAAGGAACGGGCAGGAAGTAGAGCTTGGTGGTGGCAGGCCTCTGGAAGGACAAAAACAACAATAAAAAGCAGTGATGAACAATACAATTGCTCACCACCCACTGACCAATACCCAGCCTGACCTGAGCAGCGGTCTGGGCCTTTTGGGTAACTGCTCCCAGTTTATATACTGAGCATGATGTTCTGTGAGCATGAACACCCCTCTGGCTCATTTGGATCAGGTGTACTGCCTCTGTTTCCTCCTGGCTTCCTGTGCCCCTTCTCCCTGGCAGAGCATGAGACTGAGAAGTCCTTGTTCAGGGTAAGCACTACTTAGCAAGAACTAAAAGCAATGGTGCGTTCTCAGGCTGAATCCAAAACCACAACACTGCATCAGTTACTGTGGAGAAAAAGAGCTGCTACAGCTAAACCCAGGACAGCGTGAAGGACTCCTGGCTTAGGACTGTTCTGAAAGAGGCTGACATGTAGTCAAGGACACTTTTGGGCTCCATGCCACTGTGCACCTTCTGACAGGTCAAAATCCTGAGACCAGCCAAGACATGTTCACTCTGTTTTGGGAGACATCTGCATAGTCTGCTGTATGTTTTTCTGTGTACATTTGTTAAAAGCACGATGAACAGAAAAAGTCCTTTATAAAGCAATTTATTAATATTACAACTGAACAGGGAATCCATGTATGTAAGAGACATGGGATAACTTTGAATATTAACCCATAATTCCACAGATTCCTACTTCCCCGCAGTAATGGGCATTGTTTTGCATGTTTTGTTTTTCCAAAAGCTCCTATTTTTTTTTCTTCACTATTTTGATCTCAGTGACCTCTTCTATATTTTTTCTAAGAACTTTACCTTCTCATTTCTCATGGGTTGTTTTTTGCCTTCCTTCAAACATTTTCCAGCATAAAGTACCCTTTTTTGCCTCACATCATATCTAAGTGCTTTAATTTCTTTACATATTCTCACAGCAAGTACAAAATGCACCCCTTTTAGAGAAGGAAATGGAACCCACAATTAAATGATTAGCCCCAGTACATCTGTCACACAGCAGAAAAACGGAGATCAAGACTTCCAAATCCAAGATTAGACCTTCACCAACTGAACAAACCAAACTAGACAATTAAGGTCCTATAAGGTCCCACATAGTCCTGATACAGTACATGGCACTGCCAGATGTTCGGCAAGACCCTAGCCGCTGAAAATGTGTATCAGGCTTTTAAAGACATTATTTGAGCTGGCATTCCCCCAGTGTGCAAGCAACCTGTGTGGTGGTTATTTTTGGTTTTCTTCATATATTACAATCCCGGTTGCTCTGCAGGACGCATTTCTCCAGTGAGTTCAGAGGGTTTCCGAAGGTGATGAGAAAGGTTTACATCTAACACAAGAAGGCCAAGAAAAAAAGAACAAAGTAAGTTTATTTTATTCCTCTAGGCAAAACTGCAACAGAAAGCAAGCTGCATATTTAAGCTGTCCAAGTGAGAAGAAAATAACAAGAATTATAAAAGGAATTACCAGCAACAGAACACACCAAGAAGCTCCCAAATAAACCATTACATGGTCTCACTCCAGATCAAACACACTGATATTCAAACACCGGAGAGAATCCTGTTTGCATTCAAGGGGGATGACACTTAGCAGCCCTTTAGCTGATGCTCTCTAAGCAGTGTTAGGTGAGATAAAAGAGTTATACTGTGGGCCTTAAACAGCAGCTATTACTGTAGGTAGAGAGCAGACTGGTGCAGATAATAAAGGGCTAGTGAGACATAATGTACTGGTTGAGGCTGAGATAAAGAAATACCTTGCAACATGAAAGGAGATGTAAGTTTTCCTTTTGATCATCTTCAGTATCCTTCAGTATAATTTTGTCTGTTTATACACTCCAGTGACCTCCACTGCTGAATGTTTAAATGCCTTTGCTGGTTTTTGGATGTCCACTGTCTAAGTGTTCTTTTGAAAGAGTGGAATAGCGTTCTCACAATTAAAAAGCAGCATTGAAGGAACACAAAATGTGGTATCATTTCCTTTATATGAAAAAGTGATACTCCAGCCCCACAGTTCTGTGTGAAGGAGCTCAGCAATACAAGGAAGAGTAGTCTGAAGGTGTGAGTTACTAAAGGAGTGTGATACATCATACTTGAGAGTGCATAGACATGGAATATACGAGCATTAAAAATATGCATGTTACCCATGATCACTGAATGTGCTAAGATCTTGTTTCACATACTCTTGATTCATACTGATCCCTTCCTAATTTAAGTCTCCTTCAAGGCCCTAAAATTATTATATACAAAGCTGTTTCTTGGCTCTTGAATATGTAACCGTATAAGTGACCTTAAGTAGAAAGCATCATGGGTTTACATGTTCTGGCAAAGAGACGTGTGTACTGTTCCCTCGGCCAGTAGCTTCTCTTACAGCAAATCCACTGTGCAGAGTCAGGGGGATTAAACACAGTTCTGTGTGTCTTCAAAACCCAAATGGTTTTCAGGAGGAATTATCTGTCATCCGAATCCCTGCAGCTCTGTTTATCTCTGATCAGAATGGGGAGAGCCAAATTGGCATACTGAGTCATGTACCAAAAAAAGAGCGTGCCTATAAGCACAGATCATGATTTGCATGCTTATTAGGCTTGACTGCCAGGGAACATTTTGGTTCCTTTGTGACACAGAAACAGTAAAAATATGCTAATAGCAGCATATCAAATTTGGGCTTTAGCCAATCTGTCAATATTGAAATTACTTGCCTGTAATATGGTGGGTAAACAACTTGCTATATAGAATGATCTGAGGCATGATTTGAACTTGTTGAAATTTAGTCATCTTGTGCCTGAAAAACTCTCAGATCAGAAAGAGAAACATAAGCATACATGCGAGACAGATGTCACGCTGACTTTCTATTCTGTTACCTGTTTGCTGCCTTCTTTGCTGCTTTATGAAGTGGCTTATTCAAGAAGCCAGGTGTGAGTTTATTTCAAGAGAGAATCACTGAAATAATCCTCAATGCATGTCCTCCATATAGACCTAATTTCTTCTCTTCCCTGTATAACAAAGACAAAATGCCTTCTGACATATACTTGATACAAACCCAGTTCATCCCTTTCTTACTACGGACAAAATACAGCTTTTCATCACCAGAATTATCATCAAAACCCATCAAAAGTTAATGATTTTTCCTTAACTTTCCAGAGCTATCCCATCTCTAAAATCAGCAGAAAAAGGAAGTGTAGCTGTCCAGAGGAGACCTCTTCCCTTTTGCTGGATCTTTGTAGCCTCTGTCTCCAGTTCAGCAAGGGTATAACCCTCAGAAACTTCTCAATTACATTAATGCTTGCAAGTGATTATGCTACACAAACCAATCCTGAAGTCCTAAAAATTACTGAATAAAGCTTATCCCTCCTTGCTCAAGGAAATTCCCTGCCTAGATGAGACAACTTGTTCATTCTGCTTCTCTTCTTAGATACCATGCTTCAGCCTGGCCCGCACCTACTGCTTTGTCGTCATCATATGGACATGAGCTGCTGGATCCTCTTTGCTTCCAGTTCAGTCAGCTGGTACAGGATCAGGACAGCATCTCTGCCTTCTAGACAGAACACATTTCCTGATCTTCTACACACGAGTGCTGTAAAACCTCAAAGCCTGTGGGGTCTTGCATTACTGTGGGGGGGCCTTTCCTTGCAGTCTTGATGCTTTTTCTGGAGTTCTCTTTCCAACTCAGAGGCACAGCAAGCTCCCTGGGCAGGGCAGCTGCCCTTAATGCAGGTCAAAATGCCACCTCAAGCATGTGAATGCTTGCAGTCATTGCCCAGACTTCCTGTCTCTCCAAAACATAACCAGCTTTACCCTGGTACTCTTCTGCAGTTTCCAGACAAAGAAGAGCTTCGCCATCATGACTGGCTCAGAGAAGAAAGAATCTTTGAATAGATGTGAAGGTAAGATGAACCAAGCTACCCTGATGAACACATTTTGCTAACACAATCTTCAGGCCCAATACTTTGGGCTGAAGCTGCAGTGGTTGTGTCACCCTAGATTTATCTTCTGGTTTCTCTCCATGGTTTTATGTGGCAAGGAGGACCTTTTCTTCAGCTCCACAATGTATTCTCTGATTCCATTTTTTGTTTTTCAAGTATCTGGCATAATCTGTGCTGGTTGTGCACAGTTGCCTTCCCTGTATTTAAAGACTGTTCCAGATAGAAGAGAGAAAAATGCTGGTGTAGTTAATGAAATAAGTTTGACTCAATTCTCTTTATTTTCAAAGAATGAGTTCAAAAGTTCCATTTCTCTGAGCAGGGCTATAAATAAAATCAGACAAATAAAATAAAAAAATAAATGCATAAATAAAAAAGGCTGAGAAAGAGCCCATGAAGTTGCTTCTGTTGCGTATCTTTACAGCCCCTTCTGCTGTGGCCCTTACGTGAGACAGACATTGCAGAGCAAAATTTCCCAGACCCAGAGTGCAAACCACAAAAGCCCTTTAGCTAGATGTGCCTCTCCAGAGCTTGCCATGCAGCCAAGGTCTTTGGCAGCATCTCTCACTATTTCCAGCTGTTTCACTCTAGAGAAGAGGGTAATGCTCACCCGAGGCTAAACTTTTATGAGCTCTTGGCCTCTTGAATAGCCACATCTAGTTGATATGATCAAGGAGGGGAACCACAGGAATAGACAAGCAGGATGCTTTTAGGTGAAGAAGCTGGTTGGCAGGCAGAAGCCATTACCATTTACAGTGTAAATATAAAAGGTCAGGCACACAGAGCAGCACCCAGAGGGGGACAGGATGGTCATTATTGACAAAAAAACAGCATGAGCTCAGCAATCCTATCCATGATCTAAGGAGTTGCACACACACGCTTCCAGACATATCAACTTGTGCCACTACTTCTCAGTAAGAAGTGAATTTGCAAGAGACAAGAGTAATCCAGCTGACAAAGAGAAGTACACCCTGCAAGAAACGTCTGTTTTAAAGATGAGATTTACCGTACTTAATACCAACACATCAACAGCTAAGATCCCAGTTACTTACCGGAAAATCTCAGAGCTAAAGACAGAGCCTTTCGAGGCTTAGTAGCTACAGCTACTTCCCCTAGAAACCTAAACAGAATTAAATAATCCAATTTCAAAACCTGCGTAGTTGTGAACATTTATGGTTTTGTGTCCCTGTCGTGGTTTAAGGCCCTCACGCAGTTCTGCTCACTCACTCCCCCCTCTTTCTTCCCTAGTCCCAGAGGGATGGGGAGGAGAATCAAAAGAATGTAGCTCCCACAGGTTGAGATAAGAACAGTTTAGTAATTAAGGTATTCACTACTATTACCACCAGTAATAATAATGACAAGGCAAATACAAGGAAAGGCTACAAGTGCTCACCAACTAATTTCCACCCAGCCTGACCAAGCAGTGCACCCCCATCACCCTTCCGGGTCTCTCTGCTCTCCGTTTTACATCCTGGGCATGACGTGCTGTGGTATGGAATACCTCTTTTGTCAGTTTGGATCAGGTGCCCTGCCTCTGCTTCCTCCCGGCTTCCTCCCAGTTTCCCCTCCTCCCTGGCAGAGCATGAAACTCAAAGTCCTTGGCCAGCCTAAACATTCTAAGCCATAACTATAAACACTGGTGTTATCAGCACTGTTTCCAAGCCGAAAATCAAACACACAGTGCTGCACCAGCTACTAAGAAAAAAAGAAAATGACTGCTGCTGCAGAACCAATGACAGTCCCCCATGTGTTGTGTTCTGAATGAGCCCAGTTTTTAAGACCATCCACCAAATTTTGCAATTTATATTTGTGCATAATCTCTATCCACATGTATGCCAGAGGCAGAGAGGCTTGGTCTCTCTGCTTCTTCCCATGAGATGATTCCAAGTTTCGCATTCAAGGATGAAAACTAAATTAACAGGATATTCTATGATTTGCCATGAGAAAGGCAGTGTGGTGATATCTAAAGAACAGTAGGTCCTCCTTGTTCTTCACAGGGATACCAAGTGGGATATCTCAGATAGCACAGGGTGGTAATTGTAGTGAAAAGTTAACTTGCTAATAGTAATCACTTTATCTTGTTTGTCGATGATTAGTTATGTAAATTTGTTCTTCCCTTCAGTTCCATACCAGTGCATCAAGGTGACATGGCACATGTGCATAATTACTGCCAGTGTTATTTCTAGACCTTGATCTACAAAATGCAAAGTGCCACTTATTATAAAGTCCACACAATCAAAGAGGCTTTTTACATTTCTCTATACATGTTTGCTGTTCTCTTTTGATAGGCACAGCATGTAAGAAGCCAGTGGGAAGCAAACACTGTATTTGCAACCTGCTTTCTCCTTGGTTAATTAGCTAAATCAGGTGCATAATGTTGTCTGTGTAACTCCCAGAGTATCTGTGACATTATTGCTCTTGCAACACAGGGAAATACTGCTTTATCCAATCTGTAAGACAATAAAAATTAAAGGAAGATTAAAAATAATATTTATGTATTGTTTATATAACACCACAGCACTTCACAGATGAATGATATGAGACTTTCAGCCCCCCAAGGAATCCATAATATACAGGCCAGATTCAAGCTGTGTCACTCTTTACTCCCTGTGTCGCCTATCTGACTCCAGGATGATTCAACAGAAGCAACAGCATCAGAATCTGGCTTCAACTAAAGAAAACTTTAGAGATTTATGACTAGGATTAAATAAAATGATGTCACCTCAGCCCTAACTAATTTCAACTTGAATAAGAGAAAAATCTAAACCCACCAAAAAGCTTTTAGCTGCAGCCACGTTTTACTCTGTGATCCGTAGGGTCACCATGGCTGGGACTGTTTGCAGAGTCAGACAGTGAGACTGGTGCCCACTGTGTCTAGCTATAATAAAACTGAGCTGCTGATGACTTAAAAGCTCCAATTAGCATATACTTCTAAAGAAACACATGCTATTGATGATGCTCAGCAGCTGCATGGTTCTGAGTTACCGGTTGGGCTTAAGCAATGACAGAGGAGCAAGAGTCCCATCCAGATCACAGAAAGAGATGAACTTCATGCCAAACCAGTCCTTTCACTGTCCAGCCCTTAATCTCATCATGTACCAACTCCTACTTCCAGAATCCACAGACAAGGCACCAGCAGTTCCCACTCTTCTCTCTATCAACAACCCACCAGAGAAGACACACTTGATTCTGTGCAGCAAGGTTTGGCTGATGGGAACACAGCCTCTGTGACAGAGAATGGGGCAAGGTGGTGTAGGCCAGCAGCAGCTGTTGCTGTATTATGCAAGGACCCAAATTCCAGCTGGGATCTCCTTGTACAAGTTAAGCAGTAGCAGACAGGTGAACTCATAGGGTTTTTGGACCAAGTTCAAGTGCACATACATTTCAAGCCAGAAAGAACTTCTTAGAAAAAATTACCCAACAGCCGGATTATTTAATCGGAGCAGTTCATGTCTTCATTACATGTGGGAGAGAGGAATGGTTTCTGGGGAAATCCATTCTAATTTGATTTTAAAAATCATGCGTGCACAGAGAACACCACTGCACCACACCATATTGCAGCATTAGAAAGCAAGAGGAACTAAAGTTAGCATGAAAACAATAATATTGCATTAGTCTAAACACAAAGGCAGCCTCACAAATAAAGTGACTTACTCTGAATAAGGCTAAAGATAAAGATAGGGCAGAGCTAGGGAAGGGGCAATAGACTTCTTTAAGAAAATACATGGTACTGTGTCCTAGTCCAGGCAATCTGGGGCATGTTTTAGTCCCTTAGTGCTTTATTTTCCAAAACCACTGAAGAGTGTGGGAAGTGCTGCTAATCCAATGAGGCAAATCAGGCATGGGGTAGCTGACTGACACCCCATTAGTGATACCTCCTGCCTGTGAAGGTTCTGAAGGTAAGATGTGAAAGTGTTTTACCAACATTCACAAGCCCATGCTTTGTCGAGCCCAGATGCTCGACAAAGTGGTCCAACTTTGTGCAGTATGCACAACAGACTAGCTGGCAAGGTGGCTGGTACTTTTCAAAATTGATGCTTCTTTACAAGAATGACTTCTTCCAATCAGAGAGGACCCTGTATCTCCAGTTTCAGAACCTTTGGCTGGTTTAGTATCTGCTGGACTCTCAGAGCTTTGTAATCCTTACCACTCAGTGCATAAACACAGTGCTGGACCCCCAGCGTGCACCCTTTTCCATGTACAAAGGCTGGGTGACAGCAGCAAGAAGCATTTTTCTCCTGCTTTTCCAAAGCAGCCCTGTAGCAGCCACAGTGCGTCTGCTCTATTCTGGGCTACAGCAACTGGCTGCAGGCCTCTGGGCACAGCCCAGGCAGGGCTCAGCAGCTTCTGGCTGCATGACCTCCCCTCAGACTCTATTTTGAGGACTGCCATAATAGCTGGCTTTACCTCCTTGCTTTCTGTGGTCAGCCTCATGCTGGGGAGGGTTGTCAGCCCTGAAAGATCAAGCTGTTCCCTGTTTCCTCTGGAGCTGGATGGAAAGGACTGATAACCTGGCCCAGCCCTTGTGATGCAGCTCTTAAATGTGCAGGAACCTCACCCATCCCCAATTTCACATGGGCTACAGGGACTTCATTCTGCTCTGGGCAAACCTGCTGTCTCAATACTGCCTGTTGTTTCTTTTAAGTTAATGCACTGGCTCCAGATTTACATTGGCTTAAGAGGTGTCTGTGTACAAACAAAGAGAAAGCATTCCAAGACAAATTGCCTCAGAATCTCAATGAAAAGAAATCCAGTAATGCTGGGGCAAAGTGCATGGCTCAGCTCCATCATCTTGCCCAGCATGCTAACACTAGCGGAGAAAAAGATACCACCTCTCTTCCTCCATAGCTGCTCTGCCAGGCAGAACCATCTCCAGAACAGTGAGTTGGAGGATGCTGCCTATGTCAGGAGCTACCGAGGACCAGGAGCTGCAGGGCAGCAGGGCAGGGGGCTGCGTAAGCAGCTGTTGACCCCTGCATCTGCCTCAATGCCTGAGCAGAGGACTGCTGGAATTGAGGGCAAGGAGCAAATGGGACTGAGGCCAAAGGCTTTAGAAAAGAAGTTGCCTCCCTCTGACAGACCAATTCAATTAGAAACATCTTAATGGAGACCAGTTTTGTAACTCCCACTCAGCCAGACAGGACTAAAAGGGCATATATGACTTGCCGCACATTACAAGTTAGGGGTCTTCACCCTGGTTCCCAGACGGTCTCCAGTTAATAACAGAGCAAAAACTGGATAAATGGGCTGCTTCCAAAGGGCTGGTTTAATAACTGATCTGGAGAGACGGCAAACCTTTGCACTGACCTGGAGCACCTCTCACCCCCATTCTTCTCTGTCCCTAGTGACAAAAGTAATTGAAATATCAGGAGACAACCAGAGCCCTGGAAGGCAACACAGTAAAAATGCTCCTGCATTTAGATGCTAACTTCTCCTGCCCCTATGTGCATCATCATGCCTGCAAGATTTAGAGACGTTATGCTTTTCCCCATTTAAAGTCTTATAAAAATACTCCAGGTATTGAATGTATTATTGTGTTTTTTTCCAAAGTTTGTAGTATCAAAAAAACCCACTAAATCATTAAACATGGCTTGATAGCAAGCAAAGACATGCAAGAGCAAAGCAAGCTGTCTTGTCCAAACTTTTTTCACCCTAATCTAGGTAAACGGTTTTCTTGTACTCTGCAAAATGCTCGCAGACAATGTTGCAGGGGAGTAGGGAAGTATTAATAGAAAGGTTTATTATAGCATCTTGCCTTGAATGGCTGCAGTGAAGGAATCCCCACCAGGTGACCCAGGGTGCAGATGAGTATAGAAACTGTATGATTCACTCTTCACAGCGCAGCATGAAATACTTGCAGCAAACCATTAGCTCGGGAAAGAACTAGGGCTCTTTCTATCTTAGAGGACCTGTGATCTAACTGGCATTTCCTGGGTTTTATTGCTTGAATTATACTTCAAGACCCTGTTTCCTGAACATAATTTTACCTTTTAAAAGTGTGTGTACAGTGAGACTACGTAATACCCCAGGTTCAAGATTTAAACACAATTGCTTAACAGGGAAGATAGGTTATGTGGTTCTGTTCTTCAAGTACGTAAATAAGTACTTCTAGAGTATAGAATCATAGAACAGTTAGGGTTGGAAAGGGCATTAAGACCATCAGGTTCCAACCCCGCTGCCATGAGCAGGGACACCTCACACTTATCCACATAATCCAAGGCTCTGCCCAGCTTGGCCTTGAACATTGCCAGAGATGGAGCATTCACAACTTCCCTGGGCAACCCATTCCAGTGCCTCACCACCCTTACAGTAAACATGGAGTACATCTAGAAGATTTATTCATGTGAACGGATCTTCAAATAGTTTTCTGTGAATATTTAGATTTTTCACTTTGCTGCGTCTTTAGGAGTCATTTCAAGCTGTGTTGACTGTATCCCTTTTCTGACAGATAGAGTTTGTGCCAAACATGCTGCGTTCACTCAGAGCTAGTGTCAGTCATTTCATTGCTAAAAAAGTTAGGCCTGTTGTGATTACTAATTCACTGTTGGTGTATTAGTGGGGGGTAATTGATACCACCTCAGTTCAAAAACAAGCCCAGGATAAGGGGTAGGCAATGCTTCTGAGTATACCACAAGAACTAGGTTTAGGTACCTTCAAAGTGTTTGTGCCAAAAACAATTGTGTCATTGGAGAACAGGTACCTCCAGAGACAAGCAACAAGCAAGAAGGATTTTCAAGATCAATTTTGACCTTACTGGCACTAACTCCAGTGTTAGCTTCTCAGTTCTTTTCTGAACATGATGGCAAGAACCTTTCCAGTAAATTGTACTTTACAGCTCACCCTAAAATCAGTCTGAAGAAATTGGAGTGGGTAGGAATTAATAGCGATGGAAGGGAAAGAAAAACAGAAAGGAGCGAGTTTGAGGAAAAGTAGAACAAAGCATAGAATTAATCTGAAAGGTCCTTCCAATGTCCCACCTTTCACCAAGCTTACTGGGGCAAGGTTATCATAGGTTGGAGAAAAACAGGTTACTGCAGCCAACCATGCAAGGTAAGGCCTGTGAGAGTTGCACACATCACTGATGTGATGACTCGATCTCGACTCATGTTGTGTGTTGTCTGTAAGAAGATAACTGACCTTCCCAAGAAGAGGAAGAAGTCACTGGTGCTTCACTTTTATTTAGATTATGGAGTCTACCCGTGACCTTCCAGGCTGGCTGGAAGCAGAAGGGAAAAAGATTATAATATGAGGAAAGTACTGTAGGCTGGTCTTAAATGGGACAAGCTGTTGGTGATGTGGGGTGGTACTTATCCATCGGAGGCTTTCTGTGTCACTGATAATTTCAGGCTTTGAAGTGAAAAAGTAAAGAAAAACTTTGCTTACCACCGAACTTCTGTCCTTACAATGGCTTCTGCTTAAGTGACAGATCTAATCTGCTGCCTGCTGCATACAATAAGAAGAGATAAATCAAGGACTGTAAAGCAACACTACATTACCCCCCAAAAAAAAACCAACAACCCACTGGAACAACCCCAGAGGCATTGATGGCTGGGAAATACATTGATGGCTGAGAGATTACTCAACTCACATACTACTGCCTACCAGTACCCACTCCAGTGCCCTGAAAATACAGCACAGCACCATGGAGACACTCACTGTGTAGAAAAACCTGTCTCCTAAGGTAGCCTTACCAAGCTACTGCCTGTATCGACCCAAAGGGCAAAGCTTTGGGGCCTCAGAGATGCTCCTGAGCAGGTTCAGCATTCGCTCCTGACCCTATTGCATTCAAGGTGCATTGACCAGATCCTTGCTGTCTCCATAGGAGACAACCACAGGATCAATCCTACTCCCATCAAGTTTCTTTCCTTTATGGAGAAACAGATGCCTAATTTGTCTGTAATTTCCATGTAGGCAGTTTAATCCTTGCAGCAGCTGTTTTACCCTCCTATCAGGTAAAAATAAAAAATGATTATAACTGGCTCTGTCTTTCCCCATACTAAAAATCATTCAAGAAGGGAACCAGGGCAGGAATGACATCCTTATGGCAGTGTACAATACCCAGACAGTCCTTTCCTTTTCTCCATGGCCTCCCTGTCTGCTTTATTGCAAATACTTGTCTCAGGTTGAAGTGCTCCATTTCCTTCCTAAAATCTCTTTCTTGTGCTAGTAATCAGGCAATATAAAATGTTCTTTTCAGACCATCTGGAAGCCACAGGAAACATCAATTAACTGCATATATTTGAATCATAAGTACATTAGGCTAGAAATTTCTACATATTCTAAAAATTAAATCCTATAAAGATTTTAAGCTGTGCAATACTTAATTAAACAGCAGTCCCAGATCATGGGGAACAGAATCATGTCCCTGGGTCATGGTGAAGGGTTTGCCACAAATCCATGCAAGCTGGTCCCCACCAGAAATGCAACTATAAAGTTATTTTCACATAGTGAGCTCCCTGTCTAGATGGCACAGCCACATCAGAAGTGTTTCATTTATAGCCTCTTTTGAAATGCAGAGGGTTTTATTGGATATGACTAGCAGAGCTGCTGAAAAATAAAGGAAGTGTGCTCCCTACCGACTGGAAAACCTCAAAGCAGAACCTACCAGTGTGATTGAAGCACACTGGTTTAAAATTCTAGCAACGGTTTAAAATTTAAGCCAACTCCTTTCTTTGTATGCCTGCAACATATGAGTATGTATGTGCTTCACAGTCCAGATCTCAGCTGGACCAAAGCAGCACTTGAATGCTGTCACTAATGCATGACACGTCTGAAACTCTATCAGCTGGTTGTTGCATAGGAGCAAAGAAATTTCCCTGCCAGCGAGGGCAGAACAGGGCTCAGTACCTTAGTTACTGGTTTGTACATTTCCCAGCTCCCTGGAGAGCAGGAGGGAGCTGGATGGGAAGGGTTGGCTGCTCCATCATCACTTCCCTGGAGGCAAAGTTTCTTAGGGCTCTGACCTGTGCTGCGTGGAGGGTGACAGTGCTAACAGTAGAACTGCACAGAGAGTAAAATGGTTTCTTGGAGTGGGGCTGGCCATTCCCAATAGCCAAGGTTCCAGCATGGAGAGGTGCGAGGCAGTCCTGCAGCTGAGAAGCTGCATGCTCACCATAGCAGAGGAGGGATGATGCTAGTTTTCCAGCTACCCTCTTAGGGAGACCACCTAAATCAGAGAGGTCTAATGGTGTGGCTGAGGTCCAGCCTTGGACATCGGAGTGCAAGTGCACTCTCCTCTATTATGGGCACCAGTGGGGCTCATCCTTTTCCACTCTCTAGCCAGAGACAGCATGTGGGCAGTTTTACTCTGAGAGCAATTTCATCCTGAGCAATTCTGCCCAGGGCTCTCCTGTTAATGCTCCTTCTGGGACTTGAAAGTAATGGATACACTAATGTGGAGACTGGATTTGCTGAGTCCTGCTCAATTCGCCTGACACTGCCCTAATCAAAAGTGGGGTAACAGGTCACCTCTGTTCAGGATTCATTTGGGAGCAAGCCACAAGAGGCTGTAACAATAGGGAACTTTATAACTGTATAACTGATACGGAGCTGGTTAGGGACATGTGGCAATGGCTCATGTTAAGGTAGGAAATACCATGTCAGACAACAGTTGTTAATGGAGATCATCAGAGATGGTAATGCCTAATGATCTGAAATAAGTATTAAGAGCATTATTAATGGCATCTGTTGACGACACAAAGGTGAGAGGTGTCACCCATGGAGAAAAGAATTGGGGATGCAGTCAACTGAGTGAGCTTGAGGACCGGAGTATTAAAAAAAAAATAAGATGAAACTCAGTAGTACGATGTTCACGGTCTTGCAGTGAGGAACTGATGACAAAATCTTTTTCTATAAATGGAGAACTCATCTGCTAGAACTGAGTGTAGCAGAGAAAAACCTGTGTATGAGGTGATTATGGGATGATTATATGCTGCCAAAGTGATGTAGCTGTGTAAAAAGAAAATGTGGTCTTCTGCAGTGCTAGGAGAGATATTAACTGTTGTACAAAGTGGTGGGAAAACATCACCCCTGTCGTATACAACAGTCCCTGATGAAGATAGATGAACAGCACTGGGAAAGATGCAGAAATCAAGGGTGAGGAAAGTCCGTCTTCTGCAGGGAGGCTCTGAGCATTTACCTTGTGCAACCTGGTGCAGTGAAGGGAATATGACCCTATATGTACATAGCAAGGTGCCCAATGTCAAAGACGGAGAGGAGATATTTAGGTCCATGCACAATGCTGTTTCTAGACAGAACTGATGCAAAATGGCCATTAGTAAGGTGAAACTGCAAGTTAGGAGGTCGGAACTCTGGGAATGAGTCAGTTCTGCAGATTCGCGTCGGTGGCAGCAGAAAGAGGACAGACGGTGCTGCAGTGCCATCGTCTGTCTGTTTTCAGCATTGCAAGGCTCTCCCCTGGCGGAGCAGCGCTGCAAGGCTCAAAGGGCACCTGGTTAAAAAACACCCGTGTGCGCTGTTTTGTACCAAACCAGTGCAACACGTCCTGATTATCACCTACCAGCACAACTGGACGTGCAGCTCTCCCATACAGACTCTCTGCTACATGCAAAAGGAACAGAGAGAGACACAATGCAGCCGTCTCTTCTGGCTGGAAAAGTCAGCATGGCAGTCTAAATGATGCAGGCAGAAACCATAGCTGTTTACAGCACTCCCCGAGAAGAAATCTAAGATGAAAAGGGATGAATAAGCCAACCTCTCCTCCTGACTCTAACATCAAATTCAAAACCACACTGCATTTTTTACACACTACCTGTGTTACCTTTTGATGTGATAGTTGAGATAGTGCAGAATGAATGTTTTTCTGCCACTCATTGCCTGTGTAGCTATCTTACATGAGGATTCATGACATGCTAAAGAAAACCTGCAAACATTTTCTCTTGAAGTACATGCTTTGGCTCATTAATCTCCAACAGTATTGATTTTCTGTCTTGTTCTCTCACTTAATTGTTCCAAACAGAGAGGGGCTGCCAAGGCTGTACTGTTGATACGTATCCTCCTCATCACACATCTCAGAAGAGGATGGAAGGTCCATTTTTTAGATACTAAGTGTAACTGTGACACAACTTAAAACCAGAATTCTCTGGTTTGCATTTGCAAAACCTTTTGCAATGCAGGTTAGTGTTGGGGCCTGCCAGTATGTGTAGCAATGCTGCGAGCCAGCTTATTAGCAGGCCAATTGTTTATGCAGTGGTTGCTCAATATTGTCATATTACACTGGAGCTCAGATAGCTCTACAATGACAGCATCCATTTTCAACATCCTTCTCATATATTTATAGTATTTTCTTGTTAGAAAGTGTCATGTTACTCTTCTGTTAAATGCTGCATCAACCATTTGGTGGAAAAAAGCTTTTGAGAATAAAGAGAACTACAACTCAGCACCATGTTTTTCAAAGCACACCCCTGCATGATTGATCTTACTTAACCCTTCTACCAAGTTTGTGCTAAAGGAGAGCTCCTCCCAGGCAGAGCTTTGTGGGATGTGCTAGGTGAGGAGACCAAGCCCCCTGAGACCCTGGATCCTTCCACACTGCATACTGTATGAACAGCTCTGGGAAGGATGAAGTGGAGGAATGGGGGAATATATCCCTCCTTGAAATAATGGTTAGAATCCTGGGGTGTTAAAAAACTCACACTCAGTGTGCAGGACCAGGCCAGAAAAAGTCTTATGTGTGAGGTTCTCCAGCGAGCAGCCAGCCTGTCAGGAGCAGTGTAACTGCTTGGACACATCAGTATACTTTTCGTACCTTGAAGCATTGGTACCTCAGAGTGCCTGAGTCTCACTGCAGCTGGCTAATGAATGCTGTTTCTCTGAGCAGCAGTGCTATTCAGCAGCTAGAGAAGCTAGATACCTTAGCAGTTGGTTTGTATTCATGGCTATGGCTTGCTTTGTATTTTTGGCCTCTGAGCACAGGTATTGTCTCTGCTCCTTGCCTACTCACCATCCCTGAATGCTGATGTTGCCTCTCCTCACCCTCATGGCCCCTCCTGTTTTGTTGACTAACACTAAAGACCTTATGAAGCCGCTGTCTCATGCTGGTGGCACTTAATCTCCCAGGCTGTGAGAAGAACTAGGCTGAGGGGGATGACCAGATCCTGAAGTACATCAGTAACGCAGGATCCCTAATGCTGACCTCCAGCTCTGCAGTGAGCAGCTCATAGTGCCATGACCATCTCCCCACCATAAGATGAGGGAGAACAGCCTTGGCTGACCTGATGGGAGAGGGAATTGGATGTCTGGAGGAGAAGTATGCACCTCCTTTAGACATTAATTAAACATTGCCTTCTGCACCACACACCACAGATAATTGCCCTTAATTTTGCGTGTTTATGCAAAGGAGAAGCCACAATGCCAGTGCCTTTGTTACCTGCCAAGTGCCTCACTGCTGTCATGTGATGCAGCCCCGCATGCTGACAGGGAATGAGGATGGCGGCAAGGCTGTGGTGTGGCATGGCACTGTAAGAGAGCACATAGCAGCCCCTTATCTCACCTGAATGCAAACACCTCACATATGTGAATCTAAGACACCAGTACTGCCCCACACACCTTACTCCTGGGTCCTGCATAAGATGTACATGGTTTTGTGCACCCCTGCACATGCTAAAATTAGAGGTATTCAGATTACCCACAGTTCTTAAATCCTTTTCACCTTTTACACCCAATAACCTTCTCCAATCTACTGGGCATTTTTGTTGATCCCTTCCTTCCACTGCAGCTCCGTGCTCCCTTCCAACTCTTATCCCCAGTTCTTTGGCCGTTAATCTGCTTTCTGTTCCCCCACTTTCTTATCTGTGAGATTTCAGATTATGACAGACATAAACAAAATGCATGAACCTTGAATTATGCTCTGGTCATCAGAATGGACTAACAAAGAGGAAGCCAAAGATGTCCCACAAGTACTTTTCCCAAGTACTTTTCCCTAGTTTCTCTGCTAGGCTAGAACAACCAGCCAATTCTGTACTTCTAGTTGACCTGAATGATAGCCTGAGGAGAAGCTACAGAGGATCACCTCCTGATTTCCTGTGACCTTATACTACTTGAAGTTTCCCCAGTCCTTAAAAAATGGCCCGTGCTGAAGAAAAACTACTGAGAAAGACTAAATAAATGTTTCTTGATGATCACCACCAACCAAGCCCGTAACATTGAAGAGTATGTGGAGTTCACCTAACAGCAGCACGAATATAAATAGATGTATTTTACTCACCTTGCTGTGACTTCTGTACATACATACACCTACTCTCCAAGTTAAATTTCTGTAGTTCACTCCTGGTGACTTCATTGAAAGAAATCTCCTTAAGTCTTTACAGGTCTTTTTCCTTGTTTGAACCCCTTGTCCTCTCAGTACAGCCCCTCATGAAGAGTCCTTCCCCAGCATCCCTATAGGCCCCCTTCAGATACTGGAAGGCTGCTAGGAGGTCTCTACACAGCCTTCTCTTCTCCAGCCTGAACAGCCCCAACTCTCTCATCCTATCTTCATAGGGGAGGTGCTCCAGCCCCCTGATCATCCTCATGGCCCTCCTCTTCACTTGTTCCAACAGTCCCATGTCCTTTTTATGTTGAGGACACCAGAACTGCACACAATACTCCAAGTGAAGTCTCATGAGAGCAGAGTAGAGGTGCAGGATCACCTCCCTCATTCTACTGGTCACACTCCTTTTGATGCAGCCCAGGATGCGGTTGGCTTTCTGGGCTGCAAGAGCACACTGCCAGCTGATGGCCCTCTCTTACTGATTTCTGCAACATCTTGCCACTACCATGTTACTAAGACAATCCTTATTCCAAGCTGCCTTTCAGGGACAAGATTTTGGCTGATATTTCTGAGGATGTAGGGTAAATAATTCCCCAGTGAGGAGACAAGACATATTTTGAAAAGAAGCCTAAGATTTGACTTAGAATACAACTAGTAATGTTGAAATAACTGCCAGCAAATCTA
Source organism: Forpus xanthops (assembly GCA_032466535.1). Classification (NCBI taxonomy): domain Eukaryota; kingdom Metazoa; phylum Chordata; class Aves; order Psittaciformes; family Psittacidae; genus Forpus; species Forpus xanthops. The sequence continues at coordinate 42,552 of JASSUY010017346.1, forward strand.
GATCACTTACAGAATAATATTAAGAATAAAACTTTTTTTAATCTTTGCTTTCCTCTTTCCAAGATAAACTACTACAAGATAAAACTACTACTTCAAGACACAGTTTCTATGCAGTGCAACAGAAAAATATTGCAGGCACCAAGTATATCTGTTCCTTTAGTTCCTTACTGAGGCAGGCAAAGATAGTTTGAAAGTCATAGAATCATAGAATTATGGAATAGTTAGGGTTGGAAAGGACCTTAAAATCATCCAGTTTCAACTCCCCTGCCATGGGTAAGGACACTTCACCTTAAACCATGTCACCCAAGGCTCTGTCCAACCTGGCCTTGAACAATGCCAGTGATGGAGCATTCACAGCTTCCTTGGGCACTCCGTTCCAGTGCCTCACCACCCTTACACTAAGGAACTTCTTCCTCATCCACTTTAAACTTCCCCTGTTTAAGTCTGAACCCATTACCCCTTTTCCTGTTGTCGTGGTTTGAGGCTCTCAGACTCATGCAGCCACTCTCTCACTCACTCCCCTCTCTTTCTTCCCCAGTCCCAGGGAGGCGGGAAGGAGAATCAAAAGAATGCAACTCCCACAGGTTGAGATAAGAACAGTTCAGTAACTAAGGTATAACATAAATCACTA
>JASSUY010017347.1:0-25097 GCA_032466535.1 Forpus xanthops
AGTTCCATGTCCTTTTTATGCTGAGGACACCAGAACTGCACACAATACTCCAAGTGAGGTCTCACGAGAGCAGAGTAAGGTAGAGGTGCAGGATCACCTCCCTCGACCTGAAGGTCACACTCCTTTTGATGCAGCCCAGGATATAGTTGCTTGTACTTAAAAACTTTCTGAACATGTCTATCTCTTCAAGTGTAATTTCACCAGTTCATAAAATTCTTTATAAAGCAAATATTTCAAAATAGTAAAAGGTAATAGAAAAATATATACAATATCAATGAAGCCAAAGTATGTATTAGCAAATTGTCATTAAATTGTTCTGCATTTTAAGAATAAAGACAGCATTTTTTTCCCTAAGTATGCTTGAAACTTTTTAACTGGACATTTCACTTTTCATTGATCACAGGCCTCTTAAAGCTAGATACCTGTTAAAACAGTTAACTTGCTGTTTTTGTGGGTTTTTTTTTTTTTTTTTGGTGGGTTTGGTTTTGTTTTTTTTTTTTGTATCAAAAGAGACAGAGAGGAGGTATTTGTCCTTGTGTTCCCATACAACTCTTAGAGTAATGAAGTGTCCTTTGCCTACTTTGAGATTAAACTAAATGTAGGTTTCTACGTGCATGTGGTCTATGAAGGGGTGCTTAAAAGTGCATTTACATTTTGAAAAGATCTACAACTCACTTCAGATTCCTACACATCCTTAAGCATGTAAGGACACCAAATACTCTAGGCTATCCAAAACATCCACATTGGTTTTGCAGCACTGACATGAGGACCTTGGGACATCTGTGATCTTGAGCACCAGCTCGCTTGCAACTACACTGGCAAATAAAATCAACCTGTTAGTGTAATTTTCAGTAGTTTTAGGTATCCCTAAGAAGCTGCAGTAGCCACTCCAGGGCGCTGGGTGGTCTTCCATAAGCCTAAACATACATAAATAGCAAATAAAATGCCAGTAGATGGCATTATATCCCAAGATCTTACATAGCGCTTTGCATTAAGTCATACTGAAGTCGAGCACTAATGCTACTGAAAGTCCTTTTTGCATAGAATTTTAGTTGCTTAAATTCAGGAGAGTGAGTCAAGAATGTTTAAGCTGACATACATTCTGTGTTGACAGTTTGAGACAAAAATCTCCCTCAACAGTAAAGTTACAGTACTGGACATGCTATCTATTATTTCCAGCTTGCTGACTGTTCAGGTACCTATTTCAAGGCATGTCCTAAAACCAAGAAAATTATATCCAACACAGAGACTCCTTTAATAAGCCTTCTTAGGCCATGCTGAAACCACCTGGATCTGAGCATAAATGTCCCTGGCTACACATTTCAGTTTTCCAAAGGTGCCTAAAAGGCAAGAAAAGTAAACTGAATTATATAGAAGCCACAAGTTTTTTTCCTGTTCCTTGACTTACTTGCTCAGTGACTTTGACATGTGGAGTACAACACCAATCTGAGACTCAGTCTAAAGTCAAAATTTCCTACCAATATAGTCAAAGTCTCTGGAATCAGCCTTGCGAATCTCACTCAAGAAGCTAACTGCTTAAATACAGATATTTGTAATACTGAGTATCACCTAAACTGTTTTGCTGAATGCGTGCCTAGTGCTGCTGCTAATGGGATACAATTAATTCCAAGAGTTAGTGAACAGTTGTGAGCTTGGCAGGATTGATACATTTGTCAATGATATAAATAGCTGCCCGTAGTGTATGACCTTGTCTATATAGATCTTTACTTGAAGCTGTTAACTACAATCTCAGGGGTTGAACAGCTCTTTGCTGAAATAACAGATTTATGGGAAACAATATTGCTGCAGAAGATAGTAACGAGAAAATATGAGGACAGTGGACACTGAGATAAGGAAGACTTCAATAATAGACTTTGAGAACAAATTAAAACCCCAAAACCAGGCCCAAGCTGGCATATGAAACAGACTGTGAACAACACAATCCTGCCAGGGCTGCCCTGGTTGCTGCCTCAAAGTAGCCTCCATTGACTGGACATGGTGGGTGCAGCATAACACCTGGTAAGGCTGCCTGGTCTGCTGCCCCCATCTACCTTGGCACTAGGACATCATGGATGGAGAGAGACAACCCCAAAAAGGTGGACTGTGATCCAGGAATTACTGCTTTCTGTGGTAAAAGTCTTCTCCCTTCCTCTTCTCCAACCCAACCAGTTACCTACCTTACTTTTTGAAGTAGCTCCTTTTGCCTTGGTGAAGCCCCACTTAACAAGTACACTGGACAGTTTTGATAAATGGTATCAATAATTAACAGAAGTTCCATGTCAAAAGGGGTTACTTTCTATCATGAGAAGAGCAATGTTAAACTGAAACATTTAGGGAAGCAATGCCATTTACCAGAAGGGTTGGTAGAAACTCTGTCAGTAGTAAAGGGAAGATAAAGGAATTGCTGCTGTTCATAGATAATACACAGAAGATGAAAGCAATAGTTAGACCTGTGTGGAAGACATACCAAAAGAAAGTAAGTTTTACCTTAAAAGTTAGTGAAAAGCAAAAACTCGGTAATTAGGAAGAAGAAAAATATTTAAAGTTATAACTTCTGTTACCATGGTACAGGTGATTGTACCCCATTTCAGTTGTTTAGGGTCTTATCCGACAAGTGGAAAAAGCATTCACATGAGTGATTTACAACACAAAAATATTTGTTACAAATATATTGGAAAAAACATAGAAAATGAGAGCCAAAAGAACACAAACAAACAAAAATCCAACAAGAACAGGAACAGTTACCAGGATTTGTCCTTGCCAGTAAAATCTTATTTTTAATAATAATATACATGTTTTAAAAATCATTTGTCTAATTACATTATCATAAATACAAATAGCACCCATTGACTCCAGTAGCTTGCTCTCACTACCTAACAGTCAATTTTTTTACTTTCTCCTTCTGTAATCCAAATATATAAATTCTCCAGTGTGCTTTGAGTATAAACCTTCACATAAATCCAAAATGAGATACCCTTTGTGGAAAGAGCAAGAAGAGGGACATATAATAGTCATTATTGTCACTCCTTAATGAACTAGCTGATACCTACAATTTAACAAAGTAAATGTATGGAATGTAAGAGTTTGTAGAGAGTATGAGATAACATATAAAAGCAAAAACTGAGTGCCAAGAATGAGGAAAATTTGTTTAATAGTGCTAAAATATTTGAAGACCAAACACTGGATGAAGTCATAGAGTTTTCACTGCTTGCATGATGATACACACTCATCATTATACAATGTAAATACTTTTATGGAAATAAGGCTGAACAGCAGTAACTCCTGCACTTCTGCTCACAAAGATTTGTTCTTGAATTTATGTGATACGGAATTAGGGAAAACTTTTTTAAAATAATATTTTATAAATGTATTTATTTCAAAATTATAAAATACTAATTAAAAATATTCTATAGTCTGTTATGACACATAACTCAACTTCTTCCTTCAATATAATACGAGGTCTCCACACAGCCTTCTCTTCTCCAGGCTGAACAGCCCCAGTTTTCTCAGCCTATCTTCATACGGGAGGTGCTTCAGTCCCCTGGTCATCCTCGTGGGCCTTCTCAGCACTTGTTCCAACAGTTCCATGTCCTTTTTATGTTGAGAACAACAGAACTGTACACAATACTTAAGTAAGGTTTCATGAGAGCAGAGTAGTGGTGCAGAATCATCTCCTTTGACCTGCTGGTCGAGCTCCTTTTGATGCAGCCCAGGATACAGTTGGCTTTCTGGGCTGCGAGTGCACACTGCTGGCTCATGTTCATTTTTTCTTCCAGCAACACCTCCAAGTCCTTCTCAGGGCTGCTCTGAATCTCTTCTCTGCACAACCTACAGCTGTGCCAGGGATTGCTCTAACTGATTCTCTGCAGACTTTCTTACGTGAAGCCACAATCCAAATCAAAATGTCTTTAATCCACACCTCATCACTTCCAGGGCAAAATGATGCATGCAAATGATGGAATTCCAAGTACTCATTATGGATATATAATGTCCCAGGCTTCCACAGGCATGCCCATGTATCCACATCTACAGTACTATCTTAAAAAATATATTCACCAAATTTAACTTTCTATAAAATGTTTCAGTTATTCCCTCACACCTATTTAATTGCTTTTGACAGCTAACAACCCTCAGATAAAACATCTATCCACTTTAGCAGTCTGGGTTCCATTACCTCAAGATGAGCAACTTTTTAGGCATTGATCCCTCAGAAAGCCATATGGATTAGGAAAGTACCTCATCAAGCAGGAATTATAAAAAGACTTAAGCTGTGTTACCTGAAGTAAGACTCAATCCATTAATGTGAAATAAGCCAACTTTCATCTCTAGTGTTATGGTCATATATTCTTGTTTCGCTGTTTCTCATCCCTTGCTCCTCAGTAGGAGCTTTCTGTCCTTTCTTGGCTACTAGCCATTAGCTAAAAACTTTTCACATGTTACTCCAGGAATATTTACAAGTGATTATTATATACATTTAAATCAAGAGCAATTCCTAGGCAATTCACACAAAAGGGAAAAATACTGCTTTCATAATAAATATTATCAAATGTAGCTCCATTAGCAATGAGGGTAGGAAAGGTTTTGAAACATTAGAGAAGTATCAAACTGAATATATAACATTTGTTTTAAACAGACAAGAAAGATTCTTACAGTTGAACAATATGTTATGAAGGCTAACACCAAGGAAAATAGTAGATACTGATGAAAAATCACACTGAAATATAACTTCGTTATAACAGTACATGCTTTTTAATAAAAATATTTCTGTAAAACTTTTATCAGGCAGATCTGATGACCCATCTAATGTGTAAATATGGAAAAGATGCATGAAAGCATCTTCCACAAATTACATACCACATCTTTAAAAATATAACCAGATCTAATGGTCTTGAAGTCAGTCATTTTCTGTGTTCTTCAGAAATGCATCTGGCAAACACTTAAAATACTTCAGATACCATATTAATAGCTACACTCAAGATGTTGGTAGGCGACGGAATCACCAGGTCACCCATATGGGTCACCTGCAACCCACTGCACCCACAGGCCTGGGCACTATGGAGAAGCCAAGGTGCAAGAGTGGTATCACACACACAGTGAGGTGTCCTTTGCAAGACTGTTTCAATTTGTGCACACACACACACACACACACATAGGTTACTGTTAAGGCTCATAAGGGACTTAACACCACTGCGTGTAACTAGTTGTAAAACATAATTTGATCTCAGCAGCAGCCTTCACTGGGAATTAAAAGTGCTCAGCATCTTGCAGGTCTGGACACTGAGGCTGCTTTTGTTAGAACACATGTAACATCAGAAGGAGGAGTGATAAGCCACGCACAGTGGTTAACTATGAAATTTACACAAATCCAGTACTGTTTTTAGGTATTCTGAGGACAGCTTTAAGCAGATCATATACAATATGCACACAGAGAATACAGATGTCTCAAGTGTCGTAATTTCATTACTGTTAGGCATTAACTGATCAATTTGCTTTTTTTTTTTCCCTGACGAATGCAGAATTATTTTAGGCAGAATCTGCTATTGTAGCATGATATCATGGAACTAATGGAGAATGGAGCTGTGACACTTCCCAGAGCTAGCCAAAGGCATACCATATGGAGTATCAAGGCAATACAACAAAAACTGTAGTGCAGGGAAAAAAGAAAAAAAAAAAACACACAAAAACAAAACAAAAAAAATTAACCAAAAGATCTAAGATAGAAAAGTGAAACATTGTTTTGTTGCATCTTAATTTCACCTTTATTAAGGGAAAGGAAATAACATATGCTAAAATATTCAGAAATGCTTATGTTAATGCTCAGGATACTCTGTGCCTATGCATGTATCTTCAAATTGATAAGAAGGCTTCAGGTATTTGTGACAACTTATGGGCAAGACATTTTTTAGACTGCCAAGGCATCAGAATAAATCAGAACTGCATTCTTCATTTATAATCAGTATTTTAAACAAGGAATTCTCCAAAATTAGGTTTATGGTAGTAGTGGGAACAGGGAAGGCTGTCACCCCAAGATGGAGAAGGGGGAAGCAGGGGATACCACTTCCCTCCTGTATCACTTGGGCAACCCCTGCTGCTGCCTCAAGAAGGCTCTTGGGCAGTCACTGGAGGCAGGCAGGTCCCTTCCAGCAGCTAAGAAACATTTCTGGCAAAGCTCCCTACAAACATATCCACACCACACAAACAAAACCCAGGGCCCAGCCACGGTGTGCTAGGATAGGGGTTTCCCAAATAATGCTGCTCATCAGAAAGAAAGCACGAATCCTGTTAACACCTGTGCCCTAGGACAGGGAACCTTGTTTCTACATATCACATGGCAGCTTTGCCAGGAAAAGGCGGTAAAATGCAACATTTCATTTAATTTTGCACAGAGCATGCGATCTAATCTTTATTTCTCATCTCACACTGTCTTTATGATCTGAACGTGTCCAGTAGAATCAACCTGCAGGATACAAACTTATCTAATGTAAAATTAATGACAATGATGTTTTGTTACACTACATGCATTTAAACTTCATCTTGACCAAATAGCAGAACAAAAAGAAATCAAAAGGACTGTCAAAAACAAAACAAAAGCAAAAGGACAGTCAAATTCTTGGTACAGAAAAGATACGCATTTGAAGCTATCTACATGATAAAAATATCTATTCTAACTTCTTAAGAAAACAAATTTTTTTTATATAGGGCAATTTCAGTCATCTACTGATTGGAAATAGCACTAGCAAATCTTTATCTGGCTTAACTTGTATTTACTGCTCTGTATTGAGGAACTAAGGTATACAGCTGCTCTGAGCAATTATGCAAACAAGAAAAAATGTTCTCAGCTGTGCTCTTTACACCCCTCTTACCAAAAATTAACATATATAATAACATTAATTAGGAAATGTCAGAATTTTTTAATGATAACAAAGATGAAATCATCTAACAGAATCACACTGTACTATAAATAATTTTACTAGAGCATTTACATTTTTGTTTATATGTCATTTTTCTAGTGAAACTGGTGAGAAGGCAAACATCTGATCAGTATTTTCTGTTAGCTTGTCATCCAGAACTGCACAACCTTGGAGAGGCGACAAATTAATAGTTAAACATGCATACAAAAAAATAGCAAAAGTATTGATTGAATGTAGATCCTTTTGAGGCTCTTCTGTTTCAATTTAAAGCTGGCAGGTTTTTCTATTTCAATTCTAAAAGGTTATGCTACCACCTTCTCAATGTCATAGGGAAAAGATGCACCTTAACATTTAGCATAGTTTAATATTTAATACATAAATGTACTAATCGCCAAGCTCAGTTCATGAAGACTAATAAATATGTACTGAATTTTTAAAAGTTTTTTTTTATTTATATATATATATAAAAGTATACTTTGTGCATGGAATGCTGCAGCATATGATGTTACAAATTATGGCAAGTAACCCATTTGTTTAACTACTGTAGCATGCTAGCCATTTCTAACTCATTGAAATGAAAATGCAGTATATTGCTTATATATTAGTTATAAATTAGTTTCTATCGCTCCTTACATTGAAAAATTGTATCAAAGCCGTAGAAGAAAATCAGTCACTTTTTGTTTCTTATATGAAAAGTTCTTTAAACAAATATGTAGGAATTCGAAAACACTGCATTCCATATGTATAATGACAAATTATTAGATTAAATTGTATTTACAGAATAGGAAAAGGTATTTCTCTATGGAGAAGTAAACTACTCACTGAAGCCCTTGATCATATGAGAAGAATGTCATGGGATATGTATTTCTAGAGTAAGAAAAAAGATTTTAGAAGGTATGGTCCAGAAGCTCAGAATAGTCTGTTATCAAACACAGCAGTAATAGTGTCATGACTGTAATGCACTGAGGTTACAAATCAAGAGAATGTATGTATGCACTGAAAGATACTATCTTTTATGACATAAAATATTTATAGAAGAAGCAGAACTTTTTTTTATATATGATTCAAAAGCATTGAATTTGATATTACATAGAAGTTTTTTTAAAAAAATGGACTGAGTTTAACTGTTATATCAATTGATTCAACAATGTGAAAGAAAAACGTGGCCAAGAGGTATGTAACAGAAGAGGAAACTAAGAAGGACTGAGGTGATGATGCTTCTGCAGAACTTTGAGGTAAGACACACCATGATTCTATCAAGGGAATAATAGTCCTCCAATCAGAGAAGTGCAGAATATAGCTGCAAAGATTTTGCGCCCAGTCCTGCCCCTGTTACAGTAGGCAGATTTCCTTAAGTCAATCAACCTACTTCCAAAAACTATTTTTTTTTTTCTTCCCCCATTAATTTAATATTCCAGTACTTTTTTTTTATTTGGGGGCTACAGAACATCCACTGATTCCCAGTCAAAATTTAATTCATAGAATCATAGAATAGTTAGCTTTGGAAAGGACCTTAAGATCATCTGGTTACAACTCCCCTGCCATGGGCAGGGACATCTCCCACTAAACCATGCCAACCAAGGCTCTGTCCAACCTGGCCTTGAATGCTGCCAGGGATGGCGCATTCACAACTTCCCTGGGCAACCCATTCTAGTGCCTCACCACCAACAGTTTTGGGCCCCCCTGCTCTCTAAGGCTATAACCCATGGAACCTTACTGAGCAGGTTCCTGAAGAGGCCAAAGTCTGCTCTCTTGAAATCCAGGGCAGTGAGCTTCCTGCACGCTCTTCTCACTGACCTGAGCATCTCGAATTCGACCATCTACTATGGAGCACCAAGGGCAGCCCTGCCCATAGTGCACCCTCCCTTCAGGAGAGCAGTGCAGGCACTCTCTACGCTCCAAGCTCTGCACTGTAGCCTACCCTCTCATCAGGTCTGTCTGGGTGCCTACGCTGGACATTGCCAGGGCAGCCAGAGCAGAGCTCCCAGGCCAGGCCCTGGTCATAAGGCGAGTGCTCACCATCCTGCTCACCTGCCTGCGCAGCTGCTGTGCAAACTGCCTCAAACACACCCTGTTTGACATGCTCCTGGTCACTTGCACTCCCTGGGGCAGTTTTTTAACCAGTCAGGGCTGGTGCCACTCCTCCTGGCGCCGCTCCCTATGAGTCAGCCGCTTGCGTCATCATGATATGCTTATGCACGTTTGCAGAAGACTATGTCTCTATTTGGTGTTTTTACCTCTGATGTATCTGAAGAGCCAGAATATAACTTATGATTACATTCTCACTGTCCTCCGTTAAGCTTTACTACATTGGACACACTTCTGGAAAAAAACAGCAAGAAATAACCTATACTAATTGGGACATCTTTTTTCTTAACCATGTGAGAACCAAAATATAAGATGCATTCTAGACCATTACCAGCACATTTTCCAGTGATTCAGCTTTTCCACTGACATCACAATTGTAATCATCATCATCTACATGAAACTTGTTCTGAGGATAAAATAGTTCAGGAAGGCATCTTCCTGTATGCTCAATATTTACTTCCATTACATGCAACATAGGCATGTAGTCTGCCAAACCTGACACAAGACTGATAGGAAAACTTCTTCTTTAAAGGATTAGTCCAGCCACCTAAACAGAGACATCTAACATCATTTCAGATGCATGAGGTTGACAAGATATTACAAAGAACCTGTGAGAAACCAGATTGTGGTGGAGTGGCACCTGGAGACCAAGCAGGATAACACAGCGTATCTACAATAGCACAAAGCACCTATTCAGCTTGAGGGTGACTGAAACTAAGATCTCTGCTACCTACAAGACCCTAGATACCTACTATGTCTATAAAAAATAGGTAGAAGGCATATATAGGTAATCTAAGTCTCTGCTTCCTACCCCTTAGTGAGTAATAATCTAATTATTTCATTCTGCATGATTGTTTTCAATTTTCACTTTATAGCCAATAAAGTCTGTGACCTTGAACATTTACTATAAAACTATAATGTTTCTATTAGTTCAACCTTCAAGGTCATGCAATGCTTCCTATAAGTTCTTTTTAATATTCCTGTGCTTTAACGTGCCTCCTGATTTTTGTAACGTGAACAGTTTTCAATAGCATAGTGATGCATTTTGTGACAAGGCACTTCCTGAAACTCATAACCAACATCAGGCTTATGGTTTTTGAGGAATTTCACTAATCATACATCCTCATCTAGACAGTTTGCTTTTAAAGTGGCATATTTGCTGCGTGTACTGTACACTATGTGTGCTGTGCCCTCAGTCAAAAACAGAAGCCATTATAAAATAGAAACAAAAAATTATTGGCCTTTAGATCAGGCAAGGTCAGAATGCTGTTTGAAATTACTTCTGTCTCAAAAGGTTTTATTTAATGTGTAATGATTTATATTCCAATGAACATGCACTGTTTTTTATTTTCCATTTGAACCCAGTGTACTTCATTATGTTTTCCTTCAACATGTATTCACAAAACTGAGGTTGGACTCTGGAATAATAATCACTAAAATCACTTCAAAGCATGTCTTTAAATATGGGCACTGCATTTCTTAGTATTCTTAATGGTTTCATCCCCATGTTAATAGATTAATTAAAAATCCATTTAAATGACCTGAGATTTCATTGCCTAATTGTAGGATGGAGATTATCTTGTCCAATCCTACATTAGGAACATTAAACTCTATGAAGAGTAAGCAAAATTGAAAGTCATTTCCATTTACACATTCTTATTAACAGGCTGCATTTTTCTCCATACTCACTATCACATGAAATAGAAAAACGTACCTTAATCTCTTAGGTCATATCTAAATTCACAACAAGAGCCTTACTTAATAAGGATATTTTTTTTTTCTTACATTACTTTTAATTAGTTTAGCTATAGCAAATGGAGCTCATTCTGGTAACTTTCATTTTGTCTCTGTTCTTTCCAACCTCAGTACCATTTGGAACCATGACCAAATAAAAATATTGTAATCTGTGTTGAGGCATACAGCATAGCAATTGGAATTAACGGAAACACAGGACAATTTTCTCTTTTTCTCTCCTTGAAATATTTTTAGGATAACTCAGAAAATTTATTCCTATGTAAGAATAAGTAACAAGAAAATTAGCTAGCTCCACCACCCCTGAAGCCAGTTTATAGATACTGTCCTTTAAGCTGCTTTGTTCTCCTTCAATTAGTATTACTCACTGAGGAAAAGGGTTTTGTAACAAGCAGGCTGAGGCTTTAGTGGTTTTCCCACCACTTTAATGTCTTTGCTAAATTATTTACTGTGGATTTCTTTTTCCTATTTCTTTTTTCTTTGTTTCCCCCTTACTCTTTTTTTTTTATTTTCCTTTTCTGATTCCTACTTCCTCTTTGTAAAATATAATGAGAATGGTTAATCTACATTCTCAATGTGATTATGCTAGACACCTACTTTCACACATAACATTTAAATAATTACCTAAGTACAGATTTTTATATATATGTTATGGCTGCTTCCACTTAATAGGGCTTACCTGGAAAGATTTATACCACATATTTACTAAAAACTAAAACAATATCTGTCCCACACTGGGATAATAGAGATCCACAGAGAGTATTATTTTTATTGAACCCCACTAAAGTTAAGATCATTTTTCACTCTGCTCAGTCTGGGGAAAAAAAAAAAAAAAAAGAAATAAAAATAGCAATTTCTTTTTTTTTCTTTCTCCCAAGTTATTGTTGGAGGAAGCTTTTTCTGGGGGGGTGTTTTTTTTCCTTAATATTTCCCAACAGTTAAATGTCTTCTAAAATACAATGTAACTTTGCAATCACTTTGTTTACACATATTATTAGCTTCTGAAGTGTTTTAGAGTTTGGGGTTTTTTTGGTTTTTTTTTGTTTTGTTTTGTTTTTTTTTGGTTTTTTTTGGTTTTTTTTTTGAGCACGTGGGCAGAAATATAGATATGCAAAGTGGACTGTGAAAAATTGAGAAAGATATAAAATTAGATTTTATAGGGTCTGCTCTTAACCTAGATTTCCCAACTGAACCAGTTTGGGTTGACTAAGGACAGGATAATGAAAAGATCAAAATAAATTAAAAGCAAGTTAATGTCATCCAGTAGTTACTACTGCAGTGTCACAGTTGAAAAATAAGTTTATGACAATTCCAGCCTAGAAAATGTCATTACTGTACTGTTTGCTTGCTCCACTGCTGGAGTAAAAACTTGTGTTTGTTTTTTTAAAAACTGCACATTGACACATTGAAACCAAATCTATTCTAATGGTCCAAGGATATCAGTATAAGCCTTTTCAGTAATCAACCAGCATATTCAGCTGAGAAAAGTCCTGTTTCAATTTTTCACTCTTTCAGAATTCACTTATTTTTAATTAGGAACATACTCCTGAAAACTAACTTCTGTAAAAGCTTGACACTTGAGCACACAGGTCTTAAAGTAATGAATGATTTCACTCATCTAAACAATTTCTGTATCTATATGGCTTCTCCCTTGTTATTTTGCTATTAGCTCTCCTGCAAATAGAGTTTTTCTATGGTAACTTACACTTTTGGGAAAGGAATGGGTGCAACTAAAACATAGTCTTTTAATTAGTTTACTTTGAATTGTAACATGGCCATCTAAATTGATTTGAGATAGCATGGAAAAACATCAGGATCAGGAGAAATAGCATCCTCATTTAATGCTTAAATAATAAGAAGCACTGATATAAAGTTTCACTTCAACTTCTGTCATGATGCCTCTTACACCCATGCCTGAAGAACAGTTTAATTTTAAAACAAATCTAGTTACAACAATGAAAAGTCTTTAGTGAAAATGTTCTTAAACAAGTTTCAACTTTGCTGCAAGGCTTAAATTTCAGACTCTTAAGCTAAGAAACAAGATCTGATCCTTGTCTATATAAGCAGAGATCTACTTTTTAACAAGTGTTCTTTTATTTGTGCCTTGCAGGTTGGTAAAATTGGATTTAATCTCTCTCTGATGAAATAGTGATGGATTAAACCTATGTCTTTGGCTTCTAAATTAGTTCAAAGTTTTGTTTCTTGAACTGTGTTTTCTGTGCAGAAGAAAACTGTCTCTGTAATAGACAGACAATATTCTGTAAATACTGCATAAATGGAAGCAAGCGTCCTTCCACATTTAAAAGGACTCAAAACTGCAGAAGTATTCTGACTTATGCCTACTTTTAAAAATTCTCCTGTATTGTAGCTATTCATGTTTCATACATATCTAGCCATTAAACACATTTGCTGAAAGCAGTGCTTTCCAAATGAGATAACCTTAAGGTGTAAACCAATGTACTGCCAGAGAAATCATAACAGTATCTTTCACAGTAGTGAAAATCCATGTGCTGTTAGGGGTACAAAAAGTAATCACAGGGCTCCCATTTCAGAGATGACTCTCTAAGAATCATCTTCCAACTCTACAAATTCTCAAAATCGTCATTTTGTGCCTTTCAGTGCAGTTAGGTGTCTGTGCCCACTATGCCAAGAATGACGAAAACTTAGGTCAATATAATGGAAAGCAATACTTAGCAATATTTTTTATCATTATCTTAATATAACTCATGTCTGAGTTTGAACATTTTCAGTAATTCTATCAAACATAAAGTCAACATCTCTTTCACCTTTTTCATTCCACCAAATATGGGGGTGGCAAAGGGATCAATGTGCCTAATAGAGCTTGAAATTAATCTTTTTTGTTTAATTCCATGTTTTTGTACTAAAATCTACAATGCATACTGATGAAATAAAGACATAACAACTTCCTATTATGGAAATAGGATTTGTTAGATGTCACTGAATCATTGCCAGGAGATGAGAGTAAGCTGGTAAAAAGTATGACAGGTTACAAAGCTGCTTTGTTTACTCTTTCCTAAATCTTGTCTTCTTCTCCAGAGTTATAGGATTAGGCAAGAATGAGAGAGCAGAAAAGGTACATGACAAATGTTACAACTGAAAAATTTGTTCTTAAATTGCAGTACAAATATTTTATATAGCATGTCATACTGAACAGCCTGTTGGGCAATCAAAGTAGTGCAGAAGACTACATATCTATTGTTTATGAACATACAGTCACAGAATAAACTTTTCAAAGACTGAGTGTGCTCAGGTGGGCCAGTGCTAGGAACCCCAGATGATGCAGGCAAGCTGCACAGATCTGGAAATAAATTAGGAAAGCTAGTACGCTGGCTTGTCACAGAATGAAGACCCATGGCCATAATTCAAAGGTGATGGAAAGGGAAGATTTTTGTTTTTAATGAAGAATTTTCAAGAATTTCTTTCAACCAAAGAAATCACTGAAGAATGCTGGACTGAAAGGAATTACTATAAGGAAAGACTGTTTTGCTAAGAATAAAAGGAGTGGATTTTTTTCTCAATACCTAGTCTTCCTCACCCAGAAGTTCCAGGTTTTCCCTGTGCTCAGTAAGATCTTACTCTATTTTACTACTTTGCATTCCATAGAAATCGAAGTTAAGGAGATATTCCATCTTCAGTGTAATTTAATATGCTAATTTAGAAAGAAAGGGATGAGCACAGAGAGCATCCAGCTAAATTAAGGCTCTTTGTGATGCGGTATTTTTTGTGGGCAGTTCTCAGTAATCTAGAATCACATCCTTCAGCTCAATAGCAATTCAAAACCATTTCAGTCATTGAGTATTACAGTATTTAGATAATATTGCATCGTATTTCCTCTGCTACTAAAGTTGAAAAAATATCTGACAATTCCTCTCTGTCATACCTTCAGAGTAATTCCCAAATCATGAACCAGCAAAACATTCACGAGGTATAAATGAACACACCTCAAGAAGAAATGGCATTTGAATGTTTACACTAATGTTTATAAAAAAATAATATAATTGCTTTGTAAATGTATTTGTACACAATCATAGAATTTTCACTGTTGATAAATGCAGTGTACTTATGATCATGATCATGATTACTGTCATGATCATGACAGTCATCTGACATGCTGAGAGAAAAAAAAAATTGCAAAAATGCATTATTCAAGCATTGCTATTTCTTACCAACATAACACTTTGTTTACTTGCTAGATAAAAATCTCAGCATGCATATGCAGCCCTTAGAAAACAATATATTTTCATGTAAATTCTCAAGAAATTTCTTAGAAATTTAAATATAAGCATATATGACTCTCTCTCTTAATACCCACTGTCTTCTACAGGCCTGAGAGAAATGTAACAACCATAGATGCTGGATTCAGCTGGAACAGCATCCAAAAAAAAAAAAATGTAAATCTCTGTTCAGTGCATGACTTCTAATTCTAGACTACATTATGAAAACACACTCACCTCCTGAAATGTACAGTGACATACATATTAAAAGATTCTACAAGTGGACAATAAACATTTTCTTATATTTTAAAAATATGGTACTCTTCTTGAAACTGATTCAGTGTTCTGCACACTAACCGAACTTTAAAACAAATAATCAAAAGGATGCATTCACTGTTTTGCATTCAAACATAATACAAAGTCATGCATTCAAAATTTACCAATTTTAACCTTTACAAGCTGAGTATTTTATTGACAAACTCTTTGTAATCATTTTTTTTATGTTTGTAACCAACCTAAACAAAGGAATTTTCCATCAATCTCAGCACCCTTAGAATTCCATTAAAATTCTACGGTAGGAACTGCCAAGGTAACTGCTGATAAGAACCAGTTTGGAAATGGGTTTTTACTATTAATTTCTATTCATAAGAAATTAAATTAGTAACAGGAAATTACACTTTTTTTCAGAGAATTTTTTTGTAAAAAAAGGCTTTTTATAAAGTAAAATTGTCCATTAAAATAAATGAAATGGTATTGTTTCCCATTAAAAATGATAATGCAATTAAAATTTTATTTGGAAACAATAATATTTCCAATTTATTAAACCTAGAGACTTGGAACACATATAAAAATTTGTTTTATTTTCTTTTAAAATGTTATTTCCTAACACCTGCATTTTCATAGCACATGTAAGTTCCTTTCTTAAGGAGTTTCAGCTTCCAACTCTCCCTCAATATACACAATGAATGGTAATCATGAAACTCTGTATCTACCTCTGCTAAATACTTAATACGATCATTAAAAATTGGAAAAAAACACCATCTTCTTTTTTTTTATTCCCCTGAACTTGTTATTTCAAATACAGATTCAAAGTACTATATCAAATGATTTTACCTTTTTCACATCCACCAGCATATTATTTCTGATTTAAATAAATAAAGGTAGGGAGAGGGGCATTTCATTCACACAGACAGCTAGCAATTCAAAGCACGTGGGTTGTCATTTAGCAGAAATGCTTTGGAGAATAACACTGTAGTCCCAAGGACATAAAGGTAATTGATAAGCTTGCATATGTTTAAATAAGGGAAATTCAATAGAAACTAGGAAATTAAATTCCTACTGAGCAAAGATAACAGTTGGCTTTTTGAATATTAATTTTTACATAACTGCTATGATTTGGTGTGACTGCTACTCCTAGATAACTACTTCTTTCAAGTTGAATCATAATCACTGATCAAAAATCACAGCTTTTATAACTAAAGAGAATCAAGGAACATCTTGCTGGTATTGTATTTCCTGCAAACAATGCAGCCTGAATTTAATAGTTGATGAAAGGTGATTAACCACACAAACCTTTTCACAAGATGTAGAAAAAGATTTGTTATTTGTTGACATAGGTTCACTGGCCTGGGGGGAGATATCTTCTCTGTTTTCTGTGGAGCAAGTAAGCTCCAATCCTAGAGTAGTTTATTGTGCAATCTTAAGATTAATAAAAGTTACAGAAAAACTGTAATTAAAAGGATACAGGCATACACAAGGTGTAGGGCAGTGGATATATGTTACTCTTGGACGCTGAATAGCAATGCTTAAACTCCTGGAAGGCCATTACTCCCACACTGACCTCTGTGGCACAGCTGAGCTCTCAGGGAGTGGCTTTTTACACAGCAAATCCCCCAAATGCCTAAATGAAACCAGCAACAGCAGCTGTACACAGGTTGCTGTAATATAGATGATAAGTTGTAAAAATCAGTTTTGCCAATGAGCAGGTCAACATCCAGATGTTGTGAACAGGGCTGATTAAGGCAGACTGTCACAACAGTAACAAGCACTGTCTGCTAAACGTGCAAAAGGCAAAAGCTGATGCTAATTCTTTAGTTTTCTCTGAGTACTGACTGCACTTCATACTGAAGAGGACAAATTTTCCCTTGCATTTTCCTTCTTTTTTTTCAGTCAGGTTTTAGTACTATCTCATTATTAAATGGTATCTCTTAAAAAGTAATTGGTACAAGAATAGAGACAGAACAGCTATTACACTAGCAGCTTCTGAAACAGCCTTGATCATTTCCTTTTCCAGACTTTTTCCTTTAGCCTTTCACAAAGTGTTGTTAAGCTAGAAATGCAGAAATAACTGATTACATTGAACTCTGCCACCTATATAAGCTTTTAACCTTGGTAGTCAAGAAGACAAAGATAAAAGGTTCATAATTATACTGAATATCTAAGCAACACTGGTATTTTAAATGTACACACTAAATTAATGAAAAAAAGAGTGAAATTGCTAATATATGCTACTTCACAGTAGAATAAGTGTTCAGCACATTATTATGGATAGCAGAAGAACAGTGAGATGACTGTTCTCCACCACCTCAACAGACTTCGATCTTTACACATAAGCCAAACAATTTAGATCTTCCTCCATGTCTTAAAAGTGCAAGAAACAATTTTTTGTTCATTATATAAAGAAACAACAGTTTGGGCTGGTTTTGGTTTTGGTTGGTTGGTTTTAATATACATATCTCTATTGTTAGTAAAGAACCCCCATACTAATTTTTCTGACAAACAGAATTAATAATGTCCCTTCAGTTCTGGATACTTGGACGCTTACAGAAATAAAATGTTAAGATACAGGTTTAATCAAAGGAAATATGCTCACTCAATCTTGAATTAGAGACTGAGGCTAAAAAATTCCATGTTCAAGACAGCTTTTTAATACTTCTTCTTTGTTTTCTTCCATTTTCCAGGTCTTCTCATAGGTCTTTTGTAAGTTATAGCAACAATTAGCAAATGAAAAAAAGGTGTGTATTAAAGAACAAAGGCTGATCCCAAATGCTAGGCCTCCAAAGAAATGGAAACACTGGCAAAAAAGAAGAAAAAAGGTGCCCTCAATTCTTCTAAATATGATCCAAGCTATTCACTATTTTTTTCCATATAGAGGCATGAAAATAGCACACTTCAGTGCAAACCATATTGCGACCCACCATTCTTTAGCACTGTTGTATATTTGGTTACTGTGGATGCAGACTACACTAATCAACTTTTAAACACATTAGAAAGTGGAAGTTAAAAAGTTTATATATAATCATTGGACTAGGATTTTAAACTAAATGACTACCAAGTATTTTTTTAAAAAAGATACTACTTTGTTTACTTGGAGAAAAAAACTGTGTACAACAATTGACACAACAGTTGCCCAGCATGTTAGAACTCTGCATGTACCACTGAAAAAATTTCTGGTGTATTTCTGTTCTGTCTACCCTCCATGACATGATTTTATATGATATAATCTAAAATAAAATATACAATAATGTTATAAAATATGATGATATACAATAAAAGCCAGAGCACTGAAATGGAAATCAATGGAGACCCAAACACCATGGTACCTCCTGTATTTATTTTTTCCATTAGTAGTTTACTCTAAATTCCAAGAAATCCTCTAACCCATAGTCCTATTGAGAATGTGTTTTCCTATAACGTCACTACCTTCCAGACCCTACAAAACTATCACTTCCCCTTTCACAATCTATTTCAGTGCTTTCCAATGAGAAGCATATGCCAGCTCAGACCTGTTGACTAACATTTTCTGTGTTTACTCATTAACTAGTGCTGCTTCTAAGGCCCCAGTTTTGGGCAAGTACATACAGCCGCTAATGGGGCATATTCGATTCCACTCCTCATTCTTCAGGTGCTGTCCAGCTTGTAAAGGAATACAAAATCATAGAATCATAAAATAGTTAGGGTTGGAAAGGACCATAAGATCAACTAGTTCTACCCCCCTGCCATGGGCAAGGACACCATGCACTAAACTATCTCACCGCTCTGTCAGATGCCTTTTATTTCATTAAGACTTTTTTTTCCCAAAGAGAAATGAGCAGTTTGTTTTCCTATGAGTAAGATTTCTGATTATACTAAATTTAATATGGGCATTCTTATTTCTTTTAATGAGCATTCTCAAACTCTTTTTTTTTTTAATTCACTTAAAATGGTCAATGTAAAGGTTACACCTATTAAATACTATTATGGTTTTAATTCATCTTAATAAATTTCTTTAGAAATGGTCCTCCAATATTAATTATCTATTATCTTTTTGGGACAAAAAAAAAAAACAGCATAGGATTTCTTCTAAGGAACGGGGTAAACTGCAAAGGTGTATCTCAGCGGCTTTACAGATTTGATCTTTTACACATTTTTTTCCAGCTTAAACGATATTAATACTAAGTGATCAGTTTTACTCTTTGGAAATTGGATTTCACTTTGTCCCTTTTATCAAACACTGCCTCACGTAAATGTATTTTTGATCCAAAAGTAATTCTGGCATCTCTGAGGCTCCACCATTTGCTTACTAAATTAATCAGGGAGAATATCAAATGGTTAGGTACAGACTTAAAACATGGCACAGGTCTAACATACTGACATCCAATCTTCTATACCATTACATTATCAGGACAGGCAGTAAATTTGGCCCTTTAATGGGGTTTACTTCAGGAATAAAAAAATGAGAAAAAAAAAAAAAGAAAAAAATCACCTCCTGTACTGATATATTTACAAAATTAAATCGAACTAAAGCAGTTAAATTGATGCGGTATAACAGAATTTACAGACCAATTTTATCACCACTGTCTGGGGCTTTTTTCCTTGAAAAGAGCAAGAAGACAAATTTTCCACAGAAATGAGTTATCACATACATAGTAGTTGGTAACACATATATACTTGCTGATATTAACAAAAGTTGGCTAAGAAGTTTTGCAAAACTATCCAGTTTGCATCAGATGGATTGAAATTGTCAATTTTAGACTATAATCTGGGCATGGTGGGGTAAACTTTGTGCTTAAAATATTTTAAATCAACAGAATTCTAATTTTCTATGTTTTGAATAAAAAATCATGTGTCAAAGTGATCTTTAGACATATGTAAAATAAAAGAACAGAACTACGACAAGCTTTAAAAACTTTCTGCAGAAAACCTTGCAATTCAGTCGTATTTCTTTTAAAAAGTTCTAAGTTATAGAAGAAAAAGGAACAAAATTAACCAGTCCTTTCATGTTACATACTCGCCTACCTTAAATGTTTCATTTAACTGCTTTGGAAAATAAGATTTTAAAATATCCAGCTTAAATATTAAAATGTTTGCTTGTTTCCTCATATTATAACACACTTTATTAGTTTTTATAAGAAGCTCTTCACCTGAGTGCTGCCACTAAGAAGAATGAAAAAAGATGAAAAACAAGGCAGTTGGTGACCACCAGCATGGCTTCACTACGGGAAATCATGCCTGACCAATTTTGTGGCCTTCTATGGTGGGGCTAAAGAACTGATGGACAAGGGTAGAGCAGTTCATATCATCTACCTGGATTTGTGCAAAGCGTTTGACACTGTCACACATGACATCCTTGTCTCAAACTTGAAGAGACATCAGTTTGATAGGTGGACCACTCGGTGGATAAAGAACTGGCTGGATGGCCGCATACAAAGAATTGTGGTGAATGGCTCAATATCCAGCTAGAGACCAGTAAAAAGTGGTGTCATTCAGGGATCAGTGTTGTGATCAGTCGTGGTTTAACATCGTTGTTGAAGACTTGGACAGTGGGATTGAGTGCACCCTCAGCCAATTTGCCAATGACACCAATCTGTGTGGCTCGGTTGATAAGCTGGAGGGAAGGAATGCCATCCAGAGAGACCTCGACGTACTTGTGACATGGGCAGAAGCCTACTTTATAAAGTTTAAGCATGGCAAGTGCAAGGTCCTACACCTGGGTCGGAACAATCCCAAGCACAGTTACAGGTCGGAAAGAGATGAGATTCAGAGCAGCCCTGAGGAGAAGGACTTGGGGGTGTTGCTGGATGAAAAAATGATCATGAGACGGGTGCAGTGTGCGCTTGCAGCCCAGAAAGCCAACCATATCCTGGGCTGCATCAGAAGGAGAGTGACCACCAGGTCAAGGTAGGTGATCCTGCCCTTCTACTCTGCTCTCGTGAGACCTCACTTGGAGTACTGTGTGCAGTTCTGGTGTCCTCAACATAAAAAGGACGTGGAACTGCTGCAGCAAGTCCAGATAGTGCCATGAGGATGATCAAGGGGCTGGAACACCTCCCGTATGAAGACAGGCTGAGAAGCCTGCATGGAGGCCTCATAGCAGCCTTCCAATATCTGAAGGGGGCCTATATGGATGCTGAGGAGGAACTCTTCATTTGCAACTGTAGTGATAGGACAAGGGGTAATGGGTTCAAACTTAAACCAGGGAAGTTTAGACTGGATATAAGGAGGAAGTTCTTTACTGTTAGGGCGGTGAGGTAATGGAATGGGTTGCCCAGGGAAGTTATGAATGCTCCATTCCTGTCAATATTCAAGTCCAGGTTGGAAAGAGCCTTGGTTGACATGGTTTAGTGGAAGGTACCCCTACCCATGGCAAGGGGGTTGGAACTAGATGATCTTAAGGTTCCTTCCAATCCTAACTATCCTGTGATTCTATGATTCTAATGCAACAAACTGCACATGAGGCAAGAAAAAAATCCATTACCTTATTTATTCAGTAAGTAGTAACTACCATTCTAATGCATCAATGATTGCTTTATTTCACGAGTTAATTTGATTTTAAATATATGTGATAAAATTAGCTATTTTCTCAAATTTAGATATATAGAATATATTCAAACAAAACTATAATTTTGTCAACAGTTCTACAGATTTGTGTAATTTTATGAGAGTTAATTTATTTTCAGCCAAAAAAAAAGTCTGCCTCCTTTAAAGCTGCCTGTTTTGTTATTTCTTTTTTTTACCAAGGCTCAAATTCAGTGAGTTGAATAATGATGGAATGGATATAAGGGCCTGATCCCATTTTGGCAGTCACTGAATGTTCTGGTCTAAGTCAATAAAAAGAGAGAAATATTTTAAAGAATTAGATTAGTCATAAAATGCGCAGGATGAATGGTCTAGCTCCTGTTTGAAAAGGAACAAAAGAGGAAAAATAACAATTGTTTTTATTAAAGCATGAAAAGGGCCTCTACAACATAGGAGTCTTGATCCAGTTAAGGTCTTAAAAATTCGCATGCAGATATGCCACTACAATGTAAGTGGATGCTTTCGTGGAATGTTTTTCATTTACATTGTTATTGGCAGCATTTTAAATAAAGCACAAATACGTCTTCATTAAGGAAAAAATCCTATCAGACTTTTCATTGAAATGGGTTGACCAGAGAGGTTGTGTGGTCTTCATCTTGGGGCATTTTGAAGATGCACCTGGACCCTCAGAAACCTTGTCTGACCCCATAGTTAACCCTGTTTTGAGCAGGAGACTGGACTGAAGATCTCTGGATGCTTTTTCCTGCCTGAATTACTCCATGAGATGATTTTTCACATCTTAAATATTTAAAATGATTGCTACTTAATTAAAGATATTAATTGATTTTTTTCCTGTTATTAAATAGGTAGAAATTACTCATTTGGGTTTCAGACATAACTTTCAATAAATTCAGTTCAGGAAAAATAATACATAGTATTATCAGTGACTTTTTTGTTTGGTTGGTTGCTTTTTTTAAGAAATCCAATTTTTAAGAAAAATATTTTTACTGTGTACATTCCAGTATAAAATTTGTCAAATATTGGAAAATATCAACATCATCAGAAGTGCTTTTTCTAGCAAAAACCTATTTCTGACACGAATTCTTGTCTACAGTTTTTCTCTGATCTGTCTGTGACGAGTACGAGGCAAAAGTGAGTCATGACTTCTGAAAAGTTGAAAAGAGAAGGGAAAGAAGATTCTACTGCAAATTTTCTTGGTCTAACTAACCTCCACAGCAGAAGCATGTGCCCATCAGTAGATTCACCCTCTGCAACTGCGAAGACTAAATGACCCTGATTTAAATCTTTACAACTGTAAAAAATAGGAGAGATATTCTAAATGTGTATTACAGAAAAAAAAACACACAAAAGGTTATACAAATCTTAGACTGGACCATATAAGCAACTAGGCAAAGAGTAAGCAGTAGCTTCATGAAAATATACTCACAACAGAGAGAGTCTCAAAAGCAAGTCTCAAAATTAGCATTATGTTTAGCTCCAACCAAAAAAAAAAAAAGCACTTGAGCAATGCAAATTTGAATAAAAGTTAACAAGATAAAATGCCAAAACCACATGCAAGAGGTAAGAAATGATCACTGAAAACCCCAGCAACAATGTGCATTTAATAAGCACAATTCCAGCTCAACAGACATAGGAAGACAGGGCTTCAGGTCACCTAATGCAGGGAACAGTATTCACTTTTAATGTAATTTGTAAAAATTCTGGTAGACATTGCATAGGCACTTGGGACATAACAAATACATCCTTGTATTTAAATCAGTTTAAGAGAATATTTGGTTTGTTCTCATAACTTATAGAATCAAAAATGTTAGACTAGAAAACCTGAAGGGTAACATATAATTGTTATTTTTTGCTGAAAATAGTATAGTGGATGAATCAGCTCAAGGTGTGAGTGATTCTATTTTCCCCAGGGTAGATGAAGCTGTGTTCACACATTAAAGGAAACTTACAAGTACTTCATCTGTCTTTTCAGGTTTGCTATGTCTCGGATAAAAAATTCATAATGAACACAAAGTGCAAACAAATATCCTTTTGATTAGCTATTTATTTTCCTGAATGGATGCATCCTTACTAATCATGTAATTGTTGACTAAATTAAATAAAAGCTACCATGTGAAGAGATTATATAAATACCTTAAAAGACATCTTAAAAAAAACCAACAAAACAAAACACAAAAACAAACCACATAAAGCTAAAGCAAAACCCAAACAAATTGCAATTACTGGCTAATTTTTGAAGTTTCCTTTTAGTTTCTTCTTCTATAACATAATGAACTTGTGTGATAAAAGTTGTAACATCTGTAATCAACAGCAATACACAAACACACATACATACACATGTGAGAGGCCTATATTAAAGGAAAAAATAAATAAAAGTTGCAGAAGGCTGATGGAAGGCTGTTTATTTTAAAGCATTCACACAAAACCTTGAGAAGCTATTAGCATTAGACAGGTATTTGAGTTAAAGAACCGATCTGAAAATTTCAGGGATTTGCTGGTATTTATTGGCACTCCAAGTGACATTTATATTGTTAAATGAAAAGCTAAATGCCTGAAGCTGCCAATGAAGTAGTTATGAGGACTACAGATCACAGAATACTATAAATTACTTGACCATAGCTAAGCTCCAAAATTCAAGATCTCCTGATGATCACACTAAAACCCTATTGCCTCTACAGTCAATATACAGAAACTCTTCACTGAAAATACCTTTATCCAACTAATTCTAAAACGAATTTCTTCAGTATTATTTAATCTGCAATGACTCTTCTGCTGCAAAGCCTTAATGAGAAAATCACCAATGCAACAAATAGAAACAATCAGTCTACAAGTCTATGATCTCAACTTTATGAGATTGTTATGTTCTATAATAGTAATATTTTTAGGTTCAGTTATAAATTGCATCTGTTTATATTTTACACTGTATTTATTATAGTTAGCATACTTGACACATTTATTTTAAGTTGTTAAGCTTTTGTCATGGGTTCAGCAACAGCAGTCATTCTCCTTCTTGGTAGCTGGTGCAGTGCTGTGTTTTTGATTTTGGGCCTGCAAACAGCACTGATAATACCAGTTTTTTCAGTTACTGCTTGGCAATATTTTCGCCTGACCAAGGACTTTCTGAGTTTCATGCTCTGGCAGGGAGGAGGGGAAGCTGGGAGGAAACAGAGACAGGACACCTGAACCAAACTTACCAAAGAGGTATTCCATACCACAGCACATCATGTGCAGGATGTAAAATGGAGAGCAGAGATCCGAAAGGCTGGGGGGGTGCACTGCGTGGTCAGTCTTGGGATAAGGTGAGGGGGGTGCA
>JASSUY010017351.1:4200-19417 GCA_032466535.1 Forpus xanthops
GTTCAAACTTAAACAGGGGAAGTTTAGACTGGATATGAGGAAGAAATTTTTTACTGTAAGGGTGGTGAGGCACTGGTATGGGTTGCCCAGGGAAGTTGTGAATGCTCCATCGCTGGCGGTGTTCAAGTGCAGATTGGACATAGCCTTGGGTGGCATTTTTTAGTGTGAGCTATCCCTGCCCCTGGCAAGGGTATTGGAACTAGATGATCTTAAGGTCCTTTCCAACCCTAACTATTCTGTGATTCTATGATTCTGTGATTTTGTCAGGTGTTTTATTTGGGTTTGCCATTATTCCAACTCCTGCTGTAGTGATACAAAAGTCTAGTTTAGCTTTTGTAGGGAGCAAAATCTACTTGAAAAAAAGCCTACAGATACCTTAAGTAGGGAGCTCAATGCTGTATGTAAAGCCTAGCCATCATGTCTACTTGATGCAGGCAAATAGGAAATTTTTGCACTTGACAGTTGATTGCAACAAGTTGTCCAGGGCACTGCCTTGTCCTATGCCTGCTAGCTGAGAAAGCAAGGATATAAAATATGGAGCTGGAGTTTTGTGCTCATGTAGCATAGATGTTGTGCACTGCATTAATTCAGTTTTTCAGTTTATTGCCCACTACTGTGTTGCTGGTTAGATTCAGTTATAACATCGAGCACATCAGGACCAGGGTTTAGAAGCAGCACTGGCTGTAAGGTGCACTTCTGACTGCTTCTGCATGGGTTTCCTCCTCCCCCTGTGCCTTTGCTGTCTCAAGTATTTGTGTACAGAGAGCCAATTCAGGCAGGATCACCTGAGCCTTCCTGCAGCATGATTACATGAATGTGCTTATGTTGGTACAAGGAGGGGGATAGTACAGGGACAGGAACGGAAGAGGAAGGGAGAAACAATTGGGAATCCTTTTAGCATTGGCTTTTCCTTGCATCCTGAATATACTCGTGCTGTTGGGTAGGTATACAAATAGTGCTGCGCAAGCAGTAGTTGGCAATATGCATTATTCAGGCAAATGCAGAGTATTTGGGAACTTGAAAGTTTCCTTTTGTGTGTGACTTTTGTCTAGAGGCGGAATACTACTTAATTTAAACTTGTATATAAACTTGTATCTAATTCTTTGATGGGAAGAACCATGTGCTTGCAGTACAAATTTTATCTATTTATTTTAAAAACAGAATTGTTCTGGGCTAAGTCTCTCTAATGTTATGTGAGTCCTTGAGTTCTTGTTTAATTGAACTAAGTTTCCTCTTTTTCTACTCTGTGATTCCAGTGCATGACTTTGTGAACACTCACTATGTAGGGTCTGGCTTCTATTTTATTGCCTGCTTTAACAACAAAGGAATACATATTGGAAAACTGTACCTTTTAATACTATTTTTATGAGCCTAGAAATATATTTATAAAAGTGGTATCAACCAAGATGTAGCCAAGATATGTGTAATTATGCTTTATTCTGACATCCTGATAGTTGTAAATAGCGCTATCTTTGGTTTTGACCAATAGCATGATGATAATATTGTTTCCAAAGAAGTGTGATCAGTTCATTTTTACATTCTGAAAACCTATTTTGTTTTTGAAAACCCCAACTCTTTAGATTTCATTTGCATCAAATAAGCCTGGGTTAACTGAGACACCAGCAGTAAATTTGTCATCCTGGTTTATCACTTACTGAAATTAATCATGAGAAAAATATTTAGCAGCGTATTAGTAGGAGCAAAACTGCCAGTTGTGCAATCTGGAGCTGAATGCGAGTGCAGGGTACTTCATGTAATCTTTTGGAAGCAGGATAGTACTTAACTAGGCAGCAATCTGCACTACTAAATCCTCACATAAGCAAATAGAACTATTTAAAGAAACCGTTATCTATTTACATCCTTAAAATTACTGATATGTTGAATGATACTAAAAGGAAGTGTTTCATTATGGTGTTATTAAGTAAATGAATCTATGCACTCAGTGCCTTGTATTTCTTGAAGTATAAACATTGCATAGGTTGACAAATTTAATACTTATATACTAGAATCTTAACAGATTGTTGTTTTTTCTTTGTAAGAAGTTACCCTGATGCTAAGCTTTCTTTATTGTAAGTACAGTGTTACGTCTTTTTACTTTAGGATTCAGTTGTATAATTCTGATATGTTCCTCTAAAGTATAAATACATCCTGACAACATGTTGTTACAGGAACTCTGAGGGAACTGATGATCCTACAGATGGTGCTCACAGAAGATTAAATTTGATTCCTTGGTTAGAACAGTTGTTAATATACGTACTAGATCAGATGGTCCAGAAGACTGAAGTAATTCAGTAATGTCAGCAATGTCATGCTTACATGCCTGATTCATGGATATAGGATATGGTTATGAATCACAGTTGAAAACAAATATATCAGAGGAAAAATTGGGGTGATTAATAGTATAAATTCAAAGATACATCTAGAGTTTGTGCAAACAATGACTTCAGTACAGTCCTCTAACTTAGAATTTTAGTAGTTTATTTGTCTGAAAGTATAAGGATTTTGGTCTTAAAAGATGTTTTTTTAAAGCCTCACCTTAAAACTTTTAATGCCTTTACTAAACTTTTTTCAGATCATGTAAGATGGTAAAATGCTTTTCAAGGGTAGCGTGTCATCGTCCCCCCTCCCCTTTCTTTTTTATTCTAAGAAGCTGTGAACTACCTTTCAGCATTAAAAAAGTTTGTAGACTTTTGCATTATCAACCATAATATCATGGCGGTTGTAGTCTGTGGATTAGTGTCTTCCGGAAGGGAATTCAGTGTGGCTTGTGCTCTTGAGCCATATCCAAAAAGAAGTTGGTACACTGAATATTGACAATATACTTTGACCAAGAGGCTAAATATGAAGCTTCCAGATTAATACACAGCAGAGTTGTTAACAAGGATGGAATTCTAAGCAAGAAGATGGGGTTTTATTTAAAAAACCTTTACTCCAAAGTTTGCTTAAGAAATCACATGGGCATATAGTCAGACATTTGAAGGTCCCCTTGGGAATTGTTTTTCTAATTTTCTGCCCAAGTTGGGAAAATGGTTTAAATGCTATGCTGCTGTGCTTCCTTAAGAGGTGACAAACTCTTAGGCAGGTTAAAGTATATGATCCGGGATATACAGCACCTGTTCCAGCTTCCTGCTGTTAGAAAATGGGTAAACTTGTTAGAACAGTGGTAGATAACTAGTCAGACCTAAAATGTTAGAAGCTTGGATGTGTGTTATCTATGTGCTAAGATGTGATACGCATTAATAGTCACTGACTATATATATGAATATGCACCAGCAGTTTATTTCATCAACTTAATTAATGCTCTGTTCAGAAATGAACTCAGATAGTAAATTCAGTATCTGGTATCCTGTTTTAGTATTATTTTTTATATTTTAACTGAACATTTATATGTGTGTTTGGGTTTTTATATTAAGTACCATTAAAATTCATGTAAGGCTGGAAGTAGGAAAATAGGTGAATTTTTCATAGCTTACATAAAATGCATCTCCTGATTTCCTCTCGTCCTGCTCTGTCAGGGCTGGCAGGAGTTCCTCTTCTAAATCAGTCTGCTTTGACCATTGTGTACAGTAATTGTCCAACTTCCTCTTCCCTTCAAACTATGTAATTGCTCAGGGAGGGTGTGGGAAGATGGAAAAGCCATGAAACCATCTTGATTTTTGTTTAATTAGACAGTGTTGTAATTTAATAATAAATTTCCTAAGGGTCTAAATGAAGAGTTTATACTGATACTCTGTCTTCTCTGTATAATCCTTGTCATGATTAGTGTATTCAAACCCCTTATTGCAACTTTCTTTTCAAACAACATTGCTGATTTGGGATAGTTGCTTTCAATGCAGTTAAATTAAAGCAAAATTAGATTTTACATAAAACTCAGTTCACTAGAGAATTTATTTTGTATCTTTTCTGTTGAATAATATTTTTTATTGCTACAAAGTTCTTGAATAGTTTTCTACAATAGTGTGTGATATTTTGAATGTCTTAACAGTTATCAGAAAGTTAACACTCCCTGGTGTTCTGCAGTTTTTTATGGTTTTTTATCTAGGAGAGATTAGAAAAGCCTTAATCACAAACTGTTTTAACACTTGATTTTGCTAATGGCATTATTGTCTGAATTTTTGCTTTAAATATCAAACTGGTTTCACTTTTGTCCTGGGCATAAAAATAGGAAATTTAAGTTCAAATTAGACAGCTTTTTTGTGGGTGTGGAGAAAGCAGAGATGAGCTAATGGTGATTTAAGGAAAAATCAGAGCCTTACTTGCCTGATCAAGTTTCCATGCAGGGTTAAAAATATAATTGATTTGCATGTACTAAAAGGTACTGAAGTAGCAGACTAAATGGACACTTCTCTGGAGTGACAGAGCCAGGTTTGGGCTTCTCATGGGAATATTGCTTATATGCATCACAAAGTGGTAAGGAATCATTTTAAGGCTATTCATAATGATCTGGTTTTACTAGAAGGATGTTTAGAGGATTTTAAGAGAATTATGGCAGCTTTCATGGAGCTGAATTGCAAATATCTTTGGGTTTATTTATTTTTTTTTAACTGAAGTGCTATCAGTCACTAAGCATTACACATATGCTCAGAAAGAAGTGCTTCAGATACCAGGCTTTGTCGTCAGGAGTTTTATCTGAGTCTCATCTGCTGTTACTGCATGAGGTTAGAAAGATGATTTCAGAAAGTGTCTCAGTTTCTAATATGGGGTAATGGGAAAGCTTAATGTGAAATTTTGTATTATAAAAGTCTTTGGAGACAGCAGTGGCCTGATTCTCCATTCCTGTTGCACCCCTTTCCCTCCTGTAATTAGTATAACAGCATTTTTCCCTCTTTAGGAAGCTCATTGAAGTAAATCAGTGTTGTGATTAAAAGACAAGTGTATTCTGCCCATTTTGTCAAAATTTTTTTACATGTTTTTATTGGAACGATGTGCTGCAGTGAAGAATTTTATTTTCCACTCTAATCATTTAAATAAATGTCACAAATGACATTGTCAAGTTAACAGTTATATCCTGCTCAGCCTACTTGCCATATGGAGTAGTTTAATTATTAAGAGTAGGAGTGATTTGCTTTGGGAGCTTTTAATTGAAAGATTAAACAAAGCTTACTTTGAGGCTGTGTCTTCAAGCATTTGAAGACTTTAATGACACCTTATGTAAAGATTTAAGCTAAAAGAAACATGTTTGTTGCCTTTGTTGTGAATAGCTGTTTTGAACATCTGGTGAAATTCTTGAAAACACTTGCTTTTCAGTAATTTGATTAATCCTTACTGTACCTGACACCCAGATTTGTACTTTGTTATTTTATGGCTTTTATCTTGCCTTGAAAGGAATATATTAAATTGACGAAGTAACTGTAATGTATTATATTGTAGACCTAAAGCACAAATGAAATGTAATGAGATAGAAATCCTAGTTAGGTAAAAATGCATTTGTCGGGGGGTTGGGAATATTGTGGCCACCTGCTTTGCTCTGAAAAATGCAAAGAAATCCTACTTCTTGGGTAAACAGTTATTTTAAGCTGAGAGTATGTACTTAGGAAGCTCACACTTTGTATGGGGCTTGCCTTTTCTGTGAGGCTTCCCTTTCTCCCAGATGGCTTCTTAGGAACAAGGAATAATAAAACTAGAAGAACATGGTACACTCCTGAATTCATCAGAAAAAGGCTGTCACGGAATCACTGCAGACTTTCATAGGACTGCCATATGCTAGCATAAAAAAGTGTGCTTCCTTCTCTGTGAGTGCTGAATATCCTCACAGAGCAGAAATGATACGAAGTAACCAATCTGTCCAAGTAACTCCCAACCACTAAGCTGCTCTGAGTGAACTAATGGGGAAATTTAAAAGCATTTACATTTTACATTTGGAAGTGTGTGTCAGGTTTCAGGTACCTTTGAAAATCATAAAGGTTTTGTGTGATGCCGTATTTTTACTTAGAAAGGCTCTTTGAGGCATTTAAAATGCATGAAGGCTCAAGTGCTTTGGAGACCAGATTGCAAGTGCAAACACTTGCTATGGTCCCTCTGTCACATAGCTGCTATGCTCCAGTGTCCATATGCAGCAGGGTGTGTGTGTGTTTGTGGGATGACCACAGGATTGCTAGCTGTTTGTCTGCCAGTCTTTCATTCTGAAGTCTGCTATGATTGCAACAATTTAGGGAAAAGTAAGTGCAGGGCAGATAAAGACTGCTAGATGCATGTATCCTTTTGCTTTGCGACCATTTCTAATGGTGTATTCCTGAAATAATTTTCAAGGGCTTTGCTGAAATGCTCGAATGCTTGAAAATATTGGTGTAATTAATTTTCATTACTGGTTTGTGTTGACAGTGTCACTTTAAGTTAACCCCTGTTGCTTTTAGGAAATGGGATGAAAAAGTCATTACTCTAATGTTTAGGAGAGTTTGAAGTTTTTGTTGTTCTTTTGCCTTATTCTAACCTTAATGAAAGACAAAGAAGAGGAAGAAAAAAAGGGAGGGGGAAGGGGAAAGTGTAAGCGTTACTTTCCCTTTATCTGCAAATACAGTTTCCTGTATACCTGGTTGGATAACTGTACTCAGTTTATTGTCACACAGTCTTGAGTAAGACTGGTCTGTACCCATGGCCTTGTGCAGCTCCTTGGATTGGTGAAGACTACTTTCTCCTGTTGCCTCAGAGCTAGGAATCAGTTACTGAGCTACTTGAGGCAGGTGGAAGGCTCAGTTCAAAAGCCTTTGCTGCATTTGTTGAGCCAGAGATTTGACATGTAATTTTTTTTATTAGCAGATTTCCTTCATGTCATGACCAGAATTTCTGGAAACTCCTTACGTCTGAGCAACATGAAAAATTGGGCTGTAAATAACTCCTGCATAGAGTGACATATGGTGTGCTTGTATGCTCCTTGTCCACATCATCTACACTACGTCTCTTTTGTTTGCTTTGTTAATTCTTCTGTGCTGTTTGTGAAAGGAAGGATCAGATTCTAAGATACCAGGTTCACTCCCTGAATGAACTTGGTATCCCTGTGCCCTTTTCTGTGATGGTGGTTTTGGACTGAGTGTATTATGCTGCACATACCGGACTAGGACAATGAAATTGGTCCAAATGTGAAATAGTTTGTCATTAAAGTACAGTATAAGGTTTGGAATCCTAGAACACTTTCAATAGATACAAATTCAAAAATAAACTTAGCAACTAATCTTATAATTTATTGCATGGTCTCAGACCTGTGTTTATGGTGCTTGTTCTATGTTGAGACTTTTCCTCTTGGCTTTTGACTTAATTAACAGGATGTTTGGGAGATTTCTAGCCGTGCTTCATGTAGTACTAATTTGAATTGTTTCTGCCATGCAAGTGAGGCAAAATTATGTGTGTTAGAATCCTCTGTAGAGCTGCAGGTCATTAAATTTGTCAGGTGTTTGTGGGACTGGTAGGGCTTCATAGATATGCTTGTGAAATGTTTTTCACTTATTCTTTAGGTTGTGGCTTTGTAAATTGTTGCGAGATTGTTCTGAGTAGAGAGGTGACAAGTGTTGTCTGTTTAGGAATGTTTAATTTTACCACATGAAAATAACCTTGAAGGTAAATCTGGATCCTGTTTAGGGTGGGTTAATTTTTATTACAGTCGAGATGTGGTCCTGCTCCATGTTTCTCAGTTCCAAAAGAAGCAATTGGAACTCTGTCGTCTCTTGAGAGAGATCAAGTGTTCCTGGAGCCAGGACATGGGACATTTGAAGCACAAGCAGCCTGTTCACTTCTCTCAAGAAGTACCATAGCCCTTTAAAGTGCCTTCCTTCCTAAATAACCAAAAAAAGGCATATTTAAGATAAATAAATGATTAAGAAATTGATTGAGAAAATTGTTGAAAACTTCAGTTTTCAGAAAGTGTACTCTGAGAAAACTTTTTAATTGAAAAGTTGGGCTTTCAGCTGAACAAAATAGCAAAGCATTTGAGTGAGTGCTTGCAAACTAAATGCTTGGTCTGACATTTTCTATGTCAAGTCTAGGAATAACTACAAATTAAGTTGGGTGTGTTTGGAAGACTTGTTCATCTGTTCTGACAATTATGCTTTCTTCTAACTTAAGACATTGTATAGAACTAATTTTGCAGTATAAAATGTTCTTCTTAAATATGTTTGTGTTCAAATACTGTCATATTCTTTGTGGCCATTGGAATTTAATTATTAGCAGAACTTTGAGGCATTTCATTACTATTGCAAGGGAAATCTGTCTACAATAAATATTTTGTATTATAAGGATAAGCCCTTTACCCCGCATGATAGTAATATTTTCATTGTAAGGCAAAAATCTGAAGGCTGCATATTATACAAATTAAACCTTTTCTAATGAAATGAAGATGAGCAAATGGATTTTTTTTTTTTTTTTACACAAAATTACTCAGTTTCACTTTTTTTTCACGACACATTACTTGTGTTCCAAAGCTGAAAATGGGTTGAAAGTGGTCTTGTTTAATGTTTAGTAATTTGTCTTTCTGCTTTCTATGAAGTATTACTAAATTTAGCATCTCCATTCTGTGTTTAGCTATAGGGAACAATCCTGTTAATATGCATTAGAGATTCCAGCTATGCTGTGGTTGCTACCTTTGTATTTCTACTTTGTAGCCTTCTGCAAGCTGAGTCTTATCATCATCCATTATTTTTGTTTTTAAATTTATAATAGTCAGAATCATGCTAATGCAATTGATGTGGAAGTACTAAACCAATAAACCTACTTTTCTGTGCCAACTCTTGGTCTTACCCATTTCTATATGTGCTTCCCTTTCATCACTTATATAAATGAGCCTTTAATAAAATCTGTAGCAACACTGAAGCTTAATCCTTTGGTAGACTAGAAGAAGCAAAAATTACTCATGCTGCATGAATTTGTGTTTGCCTTGATATGACTGGAGTTGACCCGTTTGTGGGACTAGTGAGTGCATTTTTATAATGGCTATTTCAGTGGGAATTCGCTACCTTATTAAAGCTGAACTTTCAAAAGTTAATTAATGTATCCTTTTCCACCTTCTATTTGTTGATGGTATTCAGTAAATCAGCATTAATGAAGTAGCAATTAGTTAATGCTAAGGTCTGTGAAAGACAATCTTTAAGGAAGGTTGATCATGCATTATAGAATTTTTGGGGCATTTGGCATGTGCTTGTGGAAGGGAAAGAACAGAATATATAACATTCTGACATGGTGGAAGCAGAGCCATCAGATGCATGTGAATCATTAGCCTTTGGTAATGAATGCAGATGAAAACATACTATTTTTGACCCGGAAACCTGCTCCACAGTAATTCTGATATTTTTAATCAAACATACGTGGCTGAGAATATGATGTGGTTTTATCAGTTGAGCTTCCTTTGGCTGCTTCTCTTGCAGTCCACTGTGAACATTTTGCAATCAGTAGTACTGGCTAATTTGAATATGATCTGCAGTATGGCTATAATTCTTTTGTTACCTGTTTATGAAGCTATAATTGTAGGAATGACACTTTTTTCCCTCCTCTGCTCTGTTTAGAGCAGGCTTTCAGAAAGGACGTTGCAAAGCACAGTGACTTAATTTGCTATTGCAGTGATATGTTACTGAGGGTGTATGATAGATAGAAGAGGTGGAGATAGCAGCTTCAGGGGTAAAAAAATATAAATATCCAAAAAACCAATCTGTTCTAGCCTATTCTTTGGGCTTCCCTCCTGATAAAGAGTTGACACCCTTTCCCCTCCAACCCTAACCCCTTCCCCCACACACACTTTTTTTTTGGTAAGAATTATTATTTTACAGCTGAACTTGGTATCTATGACCTCCTGGCTGTGCGAGGTGAAGGACATGTACACATACAGAAGTTTAAGCCCGTACTTTTTCTTGGGAGGTTTATATTCTAGAGCGACAGTAGATAATATTTCTGGTTTATTTTTTTTTTTCTCCCCCCCTCCCTTTAGATCCCTGCAGTTCACTCAGCCCACCGTGCTTTACTGAGGAGGACCGATTCAGTCTAGAAGCTCTCCGCATGATCCATAAGCAAATGGATGATGACAAAGATGGTGGTATTGAAGTAGATGAAAGTGATGAGGTAGGAGTAAAAAAGCCTTCACTTATGCATACATGAGGTCTGTCTTTTTTTTTTTTTTCCGTTTTAGATAGCTGCTCTTCATGTTCCAGCACTTTAGTTGTTACTGTTTTCCTTAATTCAGCCCTTCCCACAGCCAAATGTAGAAGGAAAGTCTAACTTCTAGAATTATCTAAAATGGAATATTATTGTCCCTTGTTCTAGCCTAAAGGAAAATTTTATACAACTATGTATAAAAGCTGTTATTTTTGTGATTAGTGTAAGAGGTAGGCAAATGGTGTCAGTTTAGCTAGCAGTGAGATTCGTGTGATCTGCCACCTCATATTTTCATTTGTTTGCTTCAAGGTTTTCCTGCTTAAGGCAATGTTGGTCTTTGGTATTTAATTTAGATCTGTTCCTGGCACTTCATGGTACAAAATAATACCTGTTACAGACAGCAGTCAAGAAAGGTGTAGCCTCTTTTTTTTTTTTTTTTTTTTAATGTGTTTTTACTTACATTTTATGGGGAAGTAACGAATACCTCCTAAGGAAGGTTATGCAGATCTGCATAAAGTTTTTTGTGACTGCTGGAATGAGTTTGGTAGGCAAGTTTCTAGTGGTCCTGGAAAGAGCTTTGGCTTATCATAGAATCATAGAATGGTTTTGGTTGGAAGGGACGTCAAAGATCATAATTTAGTTCCTGTCCTTCTGCTGTGGGCAGGGATACCTGCTAATAGACCAGGTTGCTCAAGGACCCATCCAGCCTAGCCTTGAACACTTCCAGGGATGGGACAGACACAGCTTCTCTGGGCAACTGCTTCCAGTGCCTCACTACTCTCATAATGAAGAATTTCTTCCTAATACCTAATCTAAATCTACTCTCTTTCAATTTAAAGCCATTCCTCCTTGTCCTGTTATAAACCCTTGTTGGAAGTCCCTCTAAAGTTTTCTTGAAGGCACCCTTTAAGTATTGAAAGGCTGCTCTTAGGTCTCACCAAAGCCTTTTCTTCTACAGGCCGAACGAATCCAGCTGTCTCATCCTGTCTTCATAGGGGAGCTGCTCTAGCCACTTCATCATCTTTATGGTCCTTCTCGGGACTAACTGCAGCATGTCCATGTCCTTTTTAAATTGGGGCCCTAGAGCTATATACAGTACTCCAGATGGAGTCATACGAGAGCCAAAGGATAGAGTCACTGCCCTGAAACTGCTGGTCACAAGCAGGTCTCAACTTTACCACTGGGGTTCTCAGAGTTGCTGGTAGGAATTGAAACATCCATGTAGTTTCACTGTTCTTGCTTGTTTAGCTTTCTGGCAGTTGTCAGGTACAGGCCTGAGAAAGGAAGGGGAGTGAAGAGGGTATTGCCATGTGGTTCTGAAGCCCATTTTCACTGGAGATGAATGGGGGAAGAATCTAGTGTTGATTTTTCTTCCTGTTTTTGTAACATTTTTGGGAAGATTGTTCTCCTTGAATTTATCTTTGTCAGTTATCATTGTCAAGTTTAATGTATGTCATGGTTTAAGTCTAGTGAGCCATGCAGTTTGCTCACTCACTCCCCCCTCTTTCTTCCCCCTGCTTCTGGGGGGATGGGGAGGAGAACTGAAAGAATGCAACTCCCACAGATTGAGATAAGAACAGTTCAGAAACTAAGGTATAACACAAACCACTACTGCTACCCCCAATAATAATAATGACAAGAGAAATACAAGGGAAAAGAATACAATTGCTCACCACCTATACCCAGCTGGACCCCTCAGCGAACCCCACCCTTCGGGGACTCTGCCCCTTGTCTTTTACATCCTGGGCATGACGTGCTATGGTATAGAACACCTCTTTGGTCAGTTTGAGTCAGGTTCTCTGTCTCTGCTTCCTCCCGGCTTCCCCTCCTCTCTGGCAGAGCATGAGACTCAGAAAGTCCTTGGTCACACCAAAACATTTCAGCAGTAACTAGCAGCATCGATGTTATCAGTGCTGTTCCCAGGCTGAAAGTCAAAACCACATCACTGCCCCAGCTACTAAGAAGTTAAAAAATGACTGCTTCTGCTGAACCCAGGGCAATGTGATGCTACTTACCTTTCTGTGTAACTACAAACAGCATCAACAGTGATTGATGCTTTGTTGATAGGAGTTTTGTGAAGGAATATGGTACAATGGAGAGAATGGTCCAGAATAATGTAACTTTGGAAGGAAAAAAATCTGCTGTGTACCGTAGGGAGTGTCACGGTGAGGTAGTTCAGGTGCTAGAAACAGACTAGATCTGTTGCTGCGGAAAGTTTGGTTAGTCAGTAATGTTTAGAACAGGCACAGTCCAGTCTGCAAACTGTAATGTTAATGATGGAGTGTAAGCTTCCTTGAGGAGCTTCTCAGCACTATGTGATTCTCTTGGCTTGTGCTGTATTTGTTAAGAAAACACTGAAATACTTCTACATTGGAAAAAATTTATTAATAATCAGATGTGTCCTGGTTTCAAGTGGACCGTCTTTATATCTGATCTTAAGTTTCTCTTTGGTCCAGTGAAATGTCAAGATAAACCCATCAACAGAAGCTACTCTTAAAATCTGTTAAAACAGCTGAAATTAGAACAGTTCATGAGGGATGTTGTTATTGCTGGGGTAATGAGATATGAATGAAACTGTATATTCAGGCTACTGACTGTGTGTAAGATGGCTGAAATGTAGTAGTTTTTTCTGCAAGCCCATTTTTAATCATGGAAGAAATATTTAATAACTCCCCCAATTATGTGTTTTCCATGCAAATCAATGATGAATATGTATTTGCATGGAGTGCTTTCTTTTAAGACATTAAAAGCAAACCTGAAATTAATGAGAAATGCAATTTAATTGCAATTTAGACTAATAATTTATATGTTCTTCTTGTAACGCTATTACTAGAGCTTTACTATAATCTTTAAGAGATCTGATGTTTTAAAAACACAATTACCTGATTACAGTAGGTCTGAATATATACTAAACATATCCTAATATGCACTATTTCAAAACCAGATTTTTTTCTGTTCACTCGAAGCGGGTAATGCTGCTTGTTTTGATTAAAAATGAGGATTACTTATTAAAAAAAAACTGCATTTGATTAGAAGTTTACATAGAATATAGGGATTTTACTTAATAGCTAGGTAATGGATTTCCTGTTTCATGCTTTATGGTTTTTACTTGTAAGACTGCTAGAAGAGCCATATATTGGGTGAGTTGATAAAACATTTGTCAGCTTTCTATTTGGCAGGAAAAATGTGACAAAGTACAACAACTTTGCTGTTTTACCGGCACTAAAGCAGTGCTACAAATTACAAGTGTATATTTACACCAAGGAAGGAAGTTCTTGTAAATATGTTATTTTGAGAAGGAAAGTAAGACGAGCTAAAGATGTTAAACTACTTTTTGTAGTCACTTTAATTTGCTAATCCTGTTGAGAAATCCCAACAGCGGTTCCAGACATTTCATCTGTACTCTATTTTTCCTAATGTTCATCATGCCGTTTTATGTTGTGCTTTGTTTTTCCTCTTTAAAATGAATCCTTACATAAGATCATTCTGTAGAGGAAGAGTTTATTTAGAATATAAGAAAATTTTACCTGTCGCTAGGAACTTATTTCCTCAAATTGTCTTAAGCTAGCAGCCCTTTGGATCTGCCTTGTGTGGACTAAAAAGAAGCTTGTATTTGACCTTGATGAAATTGATGTGGGGAAACTTGATCTAAGTTTTTAACACGGGATCTATTAGTCATTGAAACACATGGAGGATTGGTCAAAGTCTTCTAAGGAAGATAGAGGGGTTCTAATTTGAGCATGGATCTGGTGAGATATGCTTTTTCCTTATTGTTTAGTCTTTTACCTCAGTTAGACTAGATGGTATAGTTTAAGGTGTCTCTAGTGACGAAAAAAAAACAAAACCTAAACTTCCAAAGTCACTAGAAGGTACTTTCCAACTATTACAAAATACTTGGGGAAAAAGAGCATTTTGATGTTGCTACTCATATGGGTGGTTTGTTGTTTTTTTTTTATTTTTTCCCCATTCAGGGTTCATGTAAGTTT
The DNA here is from genome assembly GCA_032466535.1 of Forpus xanthops. Lineage (NCBI taxonomy): Eukaryota > Metazoa > Chordata > Aves > Psittaciformes > Psittacidae > Forpus > Forpus xanthops. Next base: position 18,258 of record JASSUY010017351.1, read on the forward strand.
CTAATACTTACCCTGAATTTTTAGGACAGGGTAATACTAATTTTTTCTATCAAATCTAGTAGTTCTTACTGCTTTTATTAGCATACGAAAAATTGCAATTGCTTAAACTGGTTTAGAGTTAGGCTGTAAAAGGGTAACTGAAAGGGAGAACACATTACTAACTGAGGTTTTAGTCATGTGTTGTAGGAGGCTATCTGCCTCAGGAAGCATCTGTTCTGCCATGTGTGCATGATTCGTTTTAATGATGAAGAGGCACAAGCAGTAAGACTTATCATATGTTCACTATTTACATAGGTTTTTCCTGTTTCCAGAGAGCTTTTATATGTAGATCCTACGTAAAGCAATTTCCTCAAGGAATCTCACTGTACAAATAGAATAAGTTGATGTTTTTGAAATATGAATATCTTACTGTGTGTTTAATGTCACACAGAGCTAATGGCATGAATCTACAGCTTTGCGTGGGTAGATCACTTAATATCTTAATATTTTGTTTTAGGCTATTTGAGTGTACATGCATAGTTACTTAACAAAAAAAAAAAAAAAAACCAAACAAGAAACTATGTGGAGAGGAAGAAACTGCAGTATTGAAAGCATGAAAAAAATCGGAGAATAGCTTTTAATGGTACGGTCAAAGTAGCTGGAACCTCAGAGGTCATATGCAAAAAAGTGCCTGACTTAAAATGTTCTCTTGAGGTAACAATTGAAAAGAACTTAGTTTTACTGGTCAAAACCAGGGAATGTGATTGTCTTCTATACAGACATTAAAGCAGAAAATGTAGCTAGTATAATCTGTTCGAACTTTGGCTACATACAGTGTTTTTGACAGAGGCAGAATATCTGACAGCCAACAATCTTCTTTTGAAGCTTATTTGAGGGCTTGAGGTAATATTTGCATTTTGAATGCAAATTATCCAAGAGAGTTGGAACAAACATAAAGTCTTGAAGAGTATGCTGTGTTTTTTAAGAGGGGATGAAGAGGTGGAGTCTAAAAAGCAGAAAGTCAAAGGAAGAATCCAAAAGGGGGAAGATACAAAGGTCAAGTGTAAACAAGTCCAGAGGAGGGCCATGAGGAAGATCAGGGGGCTGGAGCACCTCCCATATGAAGACAGGCTGAGAAAGTTGGGGCTGTTGAGCCTGGAGAAGAGAAGGCTGCGTGGAGA
>JASSUY010017353.1:0-38752 GCA_032466535.1 Forpus xanthops
TCCAGTGCCTCACCACCCTTACAGGAAAGAATTTCTTCCTCAGATCCAACCTAAACTTCCCCTGTTTAAGTTTGAACTCGTTATCCCTTGTCCTATCACTACAGTCCCCCATGAAGAGTCCTTTCCCAGCATCCCTATAGGCACCCTTCAGATACTAGAAGGCTGCTAGGAGGTCTCCACGTGGCCTTCTCTTCTCCAGGCTGAACAGCCCCAGCTCTCTCATCCTAGCTTCATACGGGAGGTGCTCCAGTCCCCTGATCATCCTCGTGGCCCTCCTCCGGGCTTGTTCCAACAGTTCCATGTCATTTTTATGTTGAAGACACCAGAACTGCACACAATACTCCAAGTGAGGTCTCACGAGAGCAGAGTAGAGGGGTAGGATCACCTCCCTCGACCTGCTGGTCACACTCCTTTTGATACAGCCCAGGACACGATTGGCTTTCTGGGCTGCAAGAGCACGCTGCTGGCTCATGTTCATTTTCTCATCAACCAACACCCCCAAGGGGTGCTCTGAATCTCTTCTCTGCCAACTTGGAGCTGCGCCTGGGACTGCTCCCACCCACGTGTAGGACCTTGCACTTGTCATGGTTAAACTCCATCAGGTTGGCATCGGCCCAACTCACAAGCATGTCAGGGTCCCTCTGGATGGCATTCCTTCCCTCCAGTATATCACCCGAGCCACAGAGCTTGGTGTCATCAGCAAACTTGCTGAGAGATGCTCTATCCCACTGTCCATGTCAGCAACAAAGATGTTGAAGAAGATCAGTCCCAACACCAATGCCTGAGGGACACCACTCATTACTGGTCTCCAGTTGGACATTGAGCCATTGAGCACAACTCTTTGCATGCGGCCATCCAGCCAGTTCTTTATCCACCAAGTGGTCCACCTATCAAATTGATGTCTCTCCAACTCAGAGACAAGGATGTCATGTGAGACAGTGTCAGATGCTTTGCACAAGTCCAGGTAGATGACATCAACTGCTCTACCCCTGTCCATCAGTTCCGTACCCCATCATAGAAGTCACCAGATTGGTCAGGCAGGATTTCCCCTTAGTGAAGCCATACTGGCTGTCACCAAGCACTTTGTTGTTTTTCATGTGCCTCAGCATGCCTTCCAGGACAATCCACTCCAACATTTTGCCAGACACAGAGGTGAGGCTGACTGGCCTGTAGTTCCCCGGCTCATCCATTTTTCCTTTCTTGAAAATGGGGTTATATTTCCCTTTTTCCAGTCACTGGGGACTTCACCTAACTGCCAAGATTTTTCAGATATGATGGACAGTGGCTTAGTAACTTCATCTGCCAGCTCTTTCAGGACCCACGGATGGATTTCATCAGATCCCATGGACTTATATATGTTCAGGCTCCTAAGATGATCTCGAACCAGATCCTCTCCTGCAGTGGGCCCAGGGTCTTCATTCTCACAGTCCCTGCATCTGCCTTCCAAAACTTGGGTGGAACGGTCAGAAAATTTTCCAGTTAAGACTGAGGCAAAGAAGTCATTAAGAACCTCAGCTTTTTCCAAACCCAGGGTAGCCAGTTCTCCCGATAGCTTCTGAAGAGGGCCCACATTATCCCTAGCTTGTCTTTTGTTTGCAATGCACCTATAGAATCCCTTCCTGTTATCCTTAACAACCCTAGCCAAGTTTAATTCTAACTCAGCCTTAGCTTTCCTAACCCGGTCCCTAGCTTCCCGCACAACATCCCTGTATTCTTCCCAGGCTGCCTGTCCTTGCTTCCACCTTTTATAAGCCTTTTTTTTTTCCTCTAAGTTTCCTCAGCAGCTCCTTATCCATCCAAGGAGGTCTCCTGGCCTTCCTGCAGCACTTCCTTCCAGTCAGGACACAACACCCCTGAGCTTGCAGTAGGTGATCCTTGAATATCAACCAACAGTCTTGGGTCCCCCTGCCCTCTAGGGCTATATTCCATGGAACCTTACAAAGCAGCTTCCTGAAGAGGCCAAAGTCTGCTCTCTTGAAGTCCAGGGCAGTGAGCTTGCTGCACGCTCTTCCCTCTGTCCTGAGGATCTTGAACTCAAGCATCTCATGATCACTGCAATCAAGGTTGCCCTGGAGCATCACATTTCCAACCAGCCCCTCCCTGTTGGTAAGGACGAGGTCAAGCATGGCACCTTTCCTTGTTGGCTCCTCAATTACTTACAGAAGGAAGTCATCTTCCACACAATCGAGGAACTTCCTGGATTACTTGTGCCAGCCCGTACCATCCCTCCAACACATGTATTATAAAAAAATTCAAATTAACTATGAAGATTGTTAGACAAAAAATATCCTGCAAATGGACAGTTTTTATATAAGGAAAACTGTAGGAAAATAGCTTTGGGCTATCCCTTCTGTAGCTAAACAACTCACTCCAGAATAGCTGTACTGAGTTTGCTTTTCTGTATTGGGACATAGCTGAAAAATTAAGTGGATGGAACACTCCAAACAAGCTTTCTGCAAACAATCAATAGTGGTTACTGATCCCATAGATAAACATATCTGAAGCTGTGTCACTTATGCTCCCAACCTGCCTCCCAACAGATTATTTTCTTCTTTATATAAAACAAGTTTGAAATGCAGCTTGAGATACATCTGAAAATAAAAGACAACCTCTGCCTTCAATTGCATCAGTGGAAATCAAAAACTCCCCTGACTTCAGAATCATTTGATTTTATTTACACTGCTGTGAATTAAAACATGACTTAACTGTCTTGTAAAGAATCCCTTGTTGAAGCCACAACACCAACAAATTATGAGCACTAACATCACTTAATGTGACGATTTCGAACTTCACATCACATGACTGGATGCCTGTTCAATTTTTGCATTTCACTTAGCCTTCACACCAAGACAAACCTTTCTAGTTTGAGTTTTGGCCTTCTTATAGTAATACCAGAACACTGCATTTAAGTTGCCATCACTGCAAAGAATATTTGACTGTGAGATATACACCTTACACTTAAGTTTTAAGAGGTCAGGACATTATCTCCACTATCTCTATTACTACCAGCTTTTTACCTTCTGTTCTTAATTCTTCCTACTAAGGAAACAAAGTCCCAAACGATATTGTCAGTTTAGACTCCTCCTAGCTCATAAAGGCATGTTCATAGCTTCAGTATTTCTTATCCTTTCCCATCTCCCTCTTCATAGGCCACCTAAGAGAAAGCACTGCTTTTCCACAACCTTTGCTAAACTCCATTAGCTCCCTTAAGCCACTTTCAACCCCAGTTTGAGTTTGTGTCAATCACCATGCTGTTCTGCCAGAACATCAGTAAGACATTAAAGAGCACATGCCATTTCAAGGAAGTATTTAATCTTCTATTTTTGCAAGTTCATATTGCTGTGCTGCTGATAGTAGGAATGGGATAACAAGACATTACTCAGTACTGAAATCCTCTTTTTTCTGGGAAGAATTAGAAAACATATGAACTGCCCTATAATATTCAGTGGTTTGCTGAGCATGACTATGGTCCAGCCACATGCCATAGTGTATATATAGCCTTACAAGTTTATAACATACTGAGGTTTCTGCTTAATTTAAATCTGCTACTGAATTCTAATATTCAGTTCTCTTGTTTCCCCATCTCCACACATCCCCCACTGCACTCAGTGCCAAAGGCTCAGAAATAACCAAAGGGCCATAGAAGGCCCCAGGCATGTTTGAAACCAACACAGAGGATGACACTGTCACGTTCCCGCACACCCTCAAAGTATGTGCTTCAAAGAGCAAAGCCATATCCCAAAGTTACCCACCCGCTTCTTTTTGTTCCCAGCAAATTAAAATGCTTGGATTCTTTCTATTCCATGTTCTCATGCCAAAGATGGGATCGTGCTCACAAGCTTCTGATGGAATCCTCTAAGATTTTGGGTTTTTTTATCTCTATAAATTGAATTTTTAGAAGAAGCTGAAGCTCCCCTCATCGAGAAGTATGGGAAAGAAAATGTCAAGAATTAAGAACAGTAGGTATTTTACTCCCACACAGGGTTAATTTTTTTTTCTGGATAGCATGCAGATTTCTGTCCCACCCATCAGATGAGCTGCTATACTTCTATTAGCATTCTGGCACCTCCTTCTGTACAAACGTAGCCCTTTTTTTTAAGGCATTTATATAAAAGACTTAGTTCAGCAAGTACAGAAATAAGAGATTTTTTTCTTGCTTCCAGATTTAAACTCATCACTCCTTGCATCAGACAGCATTTTCCTCCTCCTAAATACTACATCACACAACTAGCTGGATGTAAAAAGACATTCAGTAGGTATATGAGTTCAGGGGAAACCAGGGCCAGTCTTCTCTGTAGAAATGTTGCTACAAGGCCTGACCAATGGGCCAACAATCCATGCCAAAATTAGGACATATTCCATCTTTTTTCCTGTTAACTGCACCTCTGGGTGCTCTGGGGAAAAACTGCAGGTTATATAAAAGACAAATGCTATGTTAATACAAGAAGTTGTTTTATAATAAACCAATCACATTTTGTATCTAACAGTGCGGACGAGGGGATATACAGTTACTACAGGATACGCATGCTACAGCTACATTGCTGCAAATGCAAATTTAGATACTCATCTTGCCATAGAGCACACAGGATGGTTTTAATAGTCCTAAATACAGTTCAATTAGCAGCAGCTTGCGTCCACACCCATTGCCTGGATATATGGCCAGATAAAATCTAGACAAAATGCTAAGACAGTCAAAGGAAACAAAGTGCACACTGTCTGTTAACTGGAGTTAGCACTGCCATCGTGTAATCCTTGGTGAAAACAGGAATTCTTATTCTTTTTTAATGCATTACGATCTGTTAAAAGTCATTCCGCTTAAAGAGCATTGCACAATTTCTAGACAACTGAATCTGTGAAAAAAGCCTTATGGCTCTGTGTCAGGTCTTTCCACATTATTATGGTGCAAAGGCTACATGAATTTATCTCCTTCTAATTCTGGATTTTTTAAAATATCAAGACACTAGGGTTTTTTTCCATCTGCAGCTAAGACTTCTCCTTCTCCCTTGAAATCACATGCAAAATCAGAGTTTATGACAAGAAACACAGATAAAGAGAAGGATGCAGGAGAAGCCTTGAAGATGTTTGACAGCACTTTTGTTCTGTAATAGCTTTTCTTTCCACAGAATCTATGTCGTGACCATAGGGGACCACAGCGCCTCATCAGTACTAAAGCTGTACCTACAACTCTCTCAACCGCACTTCAACAAGAAGGGGAAAGAGGAAAGTGGGACGGGTACTACTTACACTACCAAAAAATGACACTGCTGTCCCTCACAGAGACATAACACTGATATTACAAACATCACTTGCTCCGTTGGCTGTCTCCCTTCTTTTTTGCTTTCTCCCTCCCCACTTTTGTGTACAGACACACTCAAAACTAAAGCAGAAAAGTCCTTGCAAAATGAAATTTCACTAGATAGCTACAGAAAGGTATGGGGGGGGGGGGAATCTCATGGTTTTATGGTAAATAAAAATACTCCTTAACTTTGTTATTGAAATCACTTTGGAATACTAGGCCTTAATGTTTTTCCTAGTGTAATCCATGTTTCACCAAAAATGCATTTTTCATCTCATGTCACTCAAACTAGACCATGGAAGCTGTCTAAGTATTACATTTCTGTCCTACCTGCCTTTATGAAGTGCCATACTACCCTTTTGGGCTCCCTTCTAGAAAAAGGAATCATAAATGCACACATATGCTGAAATTTAGACAATTTGGCATCCATCTTTTTGTATCTGGAAATAACAATCAGCTTAACAGAAGCAGCTTTGTACATTAAACTTCATAATAGAAGTACTTCTGGATATATAAATAACATCTCTATTATACAATACCAAACTAATCCTTGTGATAAATTTATTAATTAAACCCTCAAAAGGTCAGTAGAATATTAATTCATTTCTTTATGGACAATCTACTTGCACTAAATATTATAATAGGGTTTAATCTGATCTGGTTAGATAGATATTGAGTAACATTCAAACAGTCTTGACACCAATGCTGACACAGTTTAGTACAAACCAGTAAATGTATTATAAACCATTTTAAATTTTCAATGACAGAATAAAACCCATGCAGAGCAGTTACAAAAAAAACAAATCTTTAATAGTTGATAGTTTTTACTAAATTCTGCTGTAGGCATAATGCTCAATTCTAAAAGTAATACATCAGTTTATACTAGTAAATACTCAGTTGTTTACAAAGAATACCTACTGGCTATGCTTTAGGGGCAGCAAGGGGGATTTCTTCAAGATTCCTCCAGAAGTCATCAGAAGGGAACTGCAGCACTATGGCATCCCCTTGAGTTATGTGGCATTAACAGGGCCACGGCAGGCCCTATATTACCTTTACGTCAGGGAAATGGCATCCAAGTGTTGTATACATTGATCATGCTTCCCCACTAAAATCCAGATTTGCACGCCTTCACTGATGTGCTCTAGTCTAGACTGGAGTACCTCTTACCTACCCGGAAACTATGATTTTACATACAGCAAGTCACCTTTCCACTTTTTCAAAAGCACACTTTTGAAATCAACAGGTCTTTCCTCTGTGAATAACAAAGTTCTATGTTTGACTCACAAGGCAGATCCCGCTACTTCTATGAATGTGTATAAAACATATTTCCTTTGCAACAGATTTATCCCATCCTGCATAGGGGGTTATTTTATGGGTGGGCCTGGCTTTTGTTGATTTGGGTTTCTTCGTTTCATGGCAACTAGCTGTAAAACACCTTAAGATGCATTGCTAGTATGACTGCTCAACAAAGAGCACTTTGTATCTTATTGTAAAATATTCAGACACTCAACCCAAACAAATGGTGTCTGTAATAAAAATACTGCCATGTATCTTCATTTGTACTAGAACAAATCAGTTTTATTTGTTCATTCTGTGTTTTAGTGTCATAGGTCTCTTAGAAAAGATAATTTATAATTCTATATGCAATTAGATATGAAATTAAGTCATCTTACTCTGCAGAAGAATTTATAATAAAGAGACCAGGTTCAACCAGTTCCACTGAAAATATTTTGATAGCATAAAAAAAAAAAAAAGACAGCATAAAAATCTTTAGTGTTTTAACAAATTAACATATGCCTTTTGGGTAAAGTACTGTACATGCTGTTAATCTTTTAATTAGGTTCTCAATTTCACATACACATTTATGGTAGGGGGGACTTTTAGTGATCAGAAAAATGCAAATGCATGGTGTTGCTATGCTCTTTTTGCAGAGATAGCAGAGAAAAAAAAAACAGTATGTGTATCCCTCTATTCAAAAGCTGCACAATAAAGTATTAATAAACCTTTGTGAATATTACCAATGAAATACCATTCTTCATTCTTTTAAGCAAACAAACACAGTTTTTAAATTGAGGGGGGAAAAAAACCATACTTGCTCTCCATGCTCAAGCCACAGAAAAAGAAACTTTCATGTTCGTAACGCATGTAGTTTTTAGACCCATCATCAACATTTAAAAATGTGTAACTGATGCTATCTATATAAATGGATACATAAACAGTGACGTGTGAAACACATTCTACAGCAGCATTTCACAAAATGCCAATTTTCTCATGCTGACTGCCGCACAATTTTGCCTAAACATCTCCTTCCAGGATCTTGAAAAGATTTAGTATTATCTATAGCTCATTATTTGATACATTCTTTTCCTCGAGCATTTGGTCCATCCTCAGTTTCAACACAAGATAAACACTTTTCCCCCCACAGACTATTTCACAGATTCTATAGCTGGTGCTGAAAAAAAAGCCTACTCAGAAAGGCAGACAAATTGCCATCAGTTAACGATCCCTATGCCAAGGGACATTTTTAGCATGGAGTTGTCACTGTGAAAGTAGGAACTATCTACTAGCTATCCCACATAATGATTTTTGTTAGAAAAAGGAAGAAGGCCAAAATGTGGCTAAGCAGCAAATATATTACAAAAACAAAGTATGAAAGCAATTTAGCTAAGAACCCTGACTGGCACACGCATTCTCCTCCTAGCCTGCTTGTTTCAATTTAACTCTTTATTGGGAACTGTGGAAACAGCTAGGTGAAGTCAAAGATATTGTACATACAAAACCAGGGAATGAAAGGGAGTAGAATACAGACCTCAGTTCCCAGGATTACTATAGCTCTATTGCTTAATAGACAGCTATGTCACCCTAGAAGCATTATTTTTCTGTTGCAATAAAGCTGAAAGTAAAATCATCCATAAATACCCCCAACCTCATCTAACTCGATGCAATGCTTTTTTTTTTTTTTAATTATGCCTGTATATATATGTATTTTTCTGAGTTGTCTGCATAAACCAAAGGTATTCACTGGCCAAAGGGAAGAGTACGAGCAATTCTCCATAAGCCCTGCATCACTATGGAGAGGTAGAGATACACACCCTGAATAATGAAGTAGTTCAGTGGACAGGAGGAGGACCTACACACCAGCTTCTCCCACTCACAGCTTAAATTTGAACCATCATTAGTACTCTCTGATTGGGTTCCCAGTAAGCTGCACAGTAGGCAAAAGGAGACCAACAGCATCGTTTTTTGCTCATCTTTTTCCATTATGTCAATATAGCCATTTAATTTGCTGCAGACCCCCCAATGACAAACAAGGTAGTAAGGCAGACCGCCCTTGTAAAATTCAACCGGTACAAAAAGATGCAAACATTCAATACAGTTGCTGACTGACAGCAACTGTATTTGATGTTACTTTATATTCCAGTAAGGGCCAGGAGGATTAAAGCCAGGTCCCTTCTACAATACTCACACCCAATGGTGAGAAACCCTCCAAACTGACCCTTTGCCAGAAAGATCCTTCCTACAGAGACACAGAATAGGGGTCAGTGTGTTTGGGCTCCCTTTTTTTTAAAAACCAGGGAATGTTTTCTGTTTATCCCTTTACATTTTCTCCCCTTATATCATTAGGTTTTCAGTTTCAAACCAAACTGGTTTTTGTGATTAGCTCGTCAATGTGGTTGAAGGGGATTGCAGAGTGCTGTCTTACACCGTAAGTTTGCAAGGGACGCCGTAGCCAGCACCATTGCTCTCCACACGTTCAAATAAATTCCCCTTTACATGTGCAGCGAGATCCAGACTGGGGCAGTGATGACAATAAGAGTTCAGACAGATCAGGCAGCAAAAAGAGCTCTACTTTCTGCCCAGCAGCATACCCATCATGAATGCTGCACAGGGGAACCTATGCCCAAGGCAAACCAGAGACCCTAAAAGTGGGATGTGCTTCCCAATAAGCAGAAATCAATCCAGTGGATGCACCCTGCATCTGCTAGTTTGAAGAAAGAAATAGCTAAAGGCGGGCTCAGCTCTGTGCCCCTGTTGGGAAGGTAGATGGGGCAAGGCAATCTACAGCAGGAGTGAGTGTCATTCCCTTGTGCCATAGGGTTAAAATGCTGCTTCCCTTACCTATATCAGGACCAAGAGGGGGGGGAGGGGGGGAGGTCTCAGCAGAAAAGTGCCTCAAAAAGAAAATAAAAAAAAGGGGGAGGCAAAAAAAGCTACCTTAGCATGTTAACCATCACCAGGCTTTGCTCTCCTCATACTACTGAATGTCCAAAAACTTAGCTTGTTAGCTAACAGGCTGCTAACTGCATCTCATTTTCCTTCTCTGGACAGGGGAAGACCTAGTCTAACCTAATTTATTCCCATGTTTAAATACAGCACTGTTTCATTATCAGATTTTATTTTAAATTAAAATTAATAAAGACCATTTCCCAATTTTCCTCAGAAATACCAGTGGTTCACGGGCTTCTGCGCTTAGCTGAGAGGTTGGGAAAGGGGCCAAGAAAAATCAGAATTTATTATATGCTTGTCTAAGTTTTTAATTGAGTGCACTCAGGCCTTTTGGAGGGAACCTGATTTTTATTTTACCCCAAACTAGTATAAGGGTTGCTGTGACACAAAAAAGCCTGTGGCTCAATTTCCCTAGTGTTTCTTCATTGGTTTATAAAGCTGGCAGAATATGTGAAAATCTTTCCTTGAAGAATACATGTCCTGAAGAAAATTCTGTCCTGCAGCACTATCTTGTTGCACAAAGCCTGCAACATAAAGTGAATGGAAAGCACTAAAGAATACAGTCCTCATCACACAGAAGCACCAATTTGCTGTTACAGCCTTAGCAATTTTTCTCAGAAACAAAAGGGAGAGAGAAAAGAAGAAAAAGTTTAATGATTTCTACCCACAGCACAGCCTGAGTTTGATCCATTATGACCATGGAACAAATGCCACACGTGCCACAGCATCAAGAAGCCATCTCCAAAGCATGATGTGTTTCAAAGCACTTGGCCTCAAGCTGCCAATGCAGGTATGTGGAGTCTCAAAGACACAGAGGGAAAGAAGAAAGGGTGTTTCACTGGGACAGCCAAAGCCCACACCGCTCCCTGCTTTCACCCCTGCCTCCTCTCCTGCTTGCCAGTAGTGCTGTGCTAAATCACAAACCGCAAATGAGATGGAAAGCGGCTGTCAGAAGTGCTGAGCTGTTCAAGCCTACCTTTAGTTACCCTCCTTTAAGCTGTTCAAACACTAATAAATTACCCATTTACTTATACAACCCAGATGTTTGCCATCTAGAAAAGTAGATTATTATTTGTAGAAGGTTTTGTTCCATCACAAGAATCCTGTAAATAATATATTGGGATCAGAAAGCCAACATCACATGGCAGCTTTTACACACAGGAGCATGGCGGGGTGGCAGGGAAGGAGAGGAAACAGAGACACTTCCTGACCACTGGTTAGATGTTAAGAACTTTCATAGTGACCTTATCAAAGACTGAAGTATTCACTAGAGTTCATGCTGTTGGGATAATGAGGTTACTTAAAATAACACTACAAATGGAGAATGAGGCTGACAAGTAACCTGAAAGGTTGGTTTACTAATTGGATTTTGATCTTTTGTTTCCACATATATACTATGCTGTCATATAAATTTATATTTGTATGTGTGTATATGTACAAAATACAGGTGTATGTTTATATTCTAGATTAAGCTATATGTTTATCTATAAAACAAAGTAAAACATAAAATACAGTCCATTTTATATATATTACATCCTAACATTTCTTTGTATGTCATGTTTTCCACTAAACAAAAAGAAGGAAAAAAAACACTACTCTTAACAAATCCTACAAATATAAGCAGCCTCAATGTCTATCTCGCCTTTTATTTTTTTACAGAAGATTTCGTTAGAGTTCCAAGCAACGTTTAAAGAGAATGCTGAGGCATCAACTGGAATGGGATGAGATGCTGCTCCTTTAACAACAGTGTCTTTCAGACCCTGTGTGCATTACCCACTGAAATGCCTATAAAAAAAAAAAAAAAAAAAAAAACCTGAAAACAAAGAAGGAAGAGATTTTCCATACTCATTAAATTCTGAGTTTCTCTCATGGTTCCTGTAATTGGGTTTCACTTACAGTTGTCATGAAGTTTCGTAGGGTAGACAACACAGTGATCTGATGGCAAATGTTTGTACATAGGGAGGGAAATACATATTCGAGAAGTACTCAGACCACTTTCTTCAAACATCAGGGAGAAAGACAAGGACAACAATTCAAGCAATGTACAGTTCAAGAAGGACGAGCTTTTACAAGGAAAACTTTGATCTGGATGGATGAATATTGCTGCAAGAAATCCAGTCTTAGCAATCCCAGGCAAGTTGTCATGAAATTGCAAGATGTCCATTTAAGTCATACCCCTCACACATAAAACTGGAGGCAAGAAAAAAAAAAAACAAACATCAAAAGTGTCCCCAGTGGAAGCAAAGGAGGCAAAGGGCATTACTAAAGGTAAAGGAGCTGTTAATTATAGATGGAGTAAGACCAAACTGCTGAAAACTGAACCAAAGAGGGCTGGGTTGCTTGCTTTCAATTGTTTTAAGACCCACTGGTTTAGCATACTCTAGCAAAAGAGTTTGAGCTGAGCGAAACTGAGCAACTCTACACAGACTGACAACTCTGTTAGGTGAGACCACTGCGCTATCTGTACGAACAAAAAAGTAGCAGCAAACAGTAACAGAGCCAGGAAATGACCCAACATTCAGTTTGCTGATCGCTGCATTGTCTTGTTGTTTATGTCATTGTATCACCAGTGTCTCTCCTATTCATTAAAACCAGTATAATGCTGACTAGAAGGTCTTTGACCACATGAACTGCACGTCTATGACACGCAGATGATACTGAACTTGGCTGAGGAGCCAGAAGATCCCAGATTATAGCACCCTTGTAATTTATTGCACATTATTCATAGGTGAAGCCTGATCCCAGCTTTCCTCTCATTTTCTCCATATTGCTACCTTGCCCAAGTGTTAAAAATAGCATATCTGGTCTTCCCAGCTGCAGCAACCCTAGCTGCACACCTCAAGCACAGTTTAGCAGAGTTTCACCACGCTTTTACTGTACTTTTCTAAGTAAGAAATATAAAACCAGCTTGTGCATGTTTAATACAGCCCCCAGCTGGTAAATTCTGCCTTTACCTGACATTCAGTTGGAAGCTATTGTGGTCCTGGAGATAGCACAGATGGGAATATTTCACAGGATCTTTCCATACTAATCATCCGCTCAGGTCCTTTCAAGTGCCCCAGAGCCCTACCCTCCTTGACCGGCTTAGGCAAATCTTTGTCAGTATTTACACCCTTCAAGTATTTGTACACATGGTTATAATCCTGTAAGCGGCAAGATGATCACACTCGTCTCACAGAGGCTAGCCAGAGTGAAGGAGCCCAGCATTCAGGCTGCCACATTCTCAACACACAGCAGCCTGAGGTTTGGGCTGATTTGCTAAATGTCACCATATCAAACAAAAATGCCTCTGCTTTGAAATACTACTTAAATGCAGGCCGCAAGTGCAAGAGGCCTCCAATTAACAGCAAAGACCAGGGCTGAGCTCACCTATTTAGACACCCTTGAGGGAAATGAACACAGTTGCAGTCTGGGTTCCTTCCTGCCCTGGCCACGTGCACTACGGACTCAGAGGAGAGCCCTTACATGTCTGTGCCTTGGTTTCCTTGCTATACAGTCAGGATAGCCACCTTTCACTCTTGCTGTGGCTCCCTGAAAGGACAGCTCTACTTAGTGCTCCAGAGCACAGTGCTCTGCAGAAAAACCAAAGACAAGACAAGCCTGTCTCACAACTTCCCATGGCTGCAAGCAACATTAGAGCCCCACAGGCGAGGCTGAGAAGGGCAGCTGGTCTTGAGATACAACTCTAAAGTCATGCCATTAGAGCAGGGGTACCCCATCAACTCCTCTGGCCAGGCACTGACTGGCAGCAATAAAGTTCTCCTCTTCCTCACTGCAGTCATGCAAGGTTGATGGTCAATGCTGTCTGACCTCGGCTCACTAAATCCCAATCACCACAGAGCACCACTCTCCTCCATGCCCAGCTACTGCAACTCTACATGGCAAGGCAACATACTTAAACCTTTTCTGTTTCTTACTTTTGTCTTACACCTTCCCCACTGACCACTGCTAGCCTCTCCTTCCAGCCTTCTACTCTGACCAGCCACCCCAAGCTCTCTGCAGACACAAGGCTTCCCATTCTTCTGTCAGTATACAGCACTAGAAGAAATCCAACAGCATGATGAGGGGCCTCCAAGGCATTAATGCAAGGCACTGCCTCTTGCAATGGCTCTGCTCCTGGCAATACATTGCTCAAGAATTAGGGCTTGGCAATCTCTACAGTGACAGAAATGGGCAAGATCTACTGTTTCTTTTGCTCTTTATTAACTTCACTGTTTTCTGACCCCTCCTTCTGCTCCACTTGGCATCTCAGAACCATTTCATTCTTGTGTACACCCCTTTTCTTGTGGTGGCCACACACAGCAACTGATCCAAGCAACCACTTGGACTGCCCAAACACAGCAGTCAAGGCAGGCACTCCTTTCCTCCAGTGCCCTACAACACACCCAGCAGAAGCACCTGGGAGGAGGAGGCCCATTCAGCTTTGCAAGCTTTTGCAGACAATGTACACCAGTTCTGTGTATATGCTCACAACAGCTAACAAGGAACTGGTCAAAAGGAAAAAAAAAAAACATATATACATATATCCACAGGAAATCACACTATTTTCTTTTTCATATAGATTTTAAGAAAGTAGAACTTCCTAAAACCAAACCTCTTCCTCCACCGCTCTTCCTCCACCCTGCAATGAGAAGGGAATCAGCTTTCGCAGCAGGTCCCAAACCCGCAGAACTGCACACAGGGTACTCCAGATTACAGCTGCTTTCATACTAGTTCAATCCCAGCACCCAACACTACACACTCTATGTAGCCCCTACTAGTCCCCTTCTCTTGCATAGCCCAGTTAGAAAACCCCATCCACAAAAAAAAAATAAAATGACATGAAATTGCATCAGGGCATGTAAATTTTATTAAACTACACATAGAACAGGTGCCCCTTTAAAGCACAACTCTCTTCCTCTCCGGAAGGCACGTGCAGCAGGCTCCCTAGTGTCAGGTGTACACTCAAGTGATGAAAGAAAAATACATGAATGTTTATTAAACCTTTGTTGCCATTCACACCACCAACTTTCACACCCCAGTGCCAAGCTGTTAACGCATTCCCATGCTGTTCCAGAAGACTTTTCACGGCTCCTGTCAGAAAAGGGAAGTTTCAGGGGGGCAGCACTCACTGGAAAAGTCTCTGCTCTCGCCACCATCAACAAAAAATGTTCACAACCAGCTGTTTGTGGAATAAATGTGTCCTGCCCAAACTGTGTGGGAATAAAGAGCTTCTCTCGGCGAGGCATGGGGCCACTTTCACATATACATCCTAATACATGTTTGTCTCAAGATTGCTTATGCTAAGATTCCTCTCAATTTTCCTAATGAATAGGCCTAAAAAATTAGCCATGATAAGCCAAGTGACCATCAGTTGGTCTGTGAGGCTTCAGGCCAGGTGGCAGCTGTGTGCACAGGCTGCAGCTCATACGCTGACACAACAGCATCACCTCCTTGGACAGCTCGGCTGCTGCCCAGGCAGGCAGCCCTGCGGCACTGCCCCTTGGGGCAGACACACCCCTCAGGGAGGCAATGCAGCACCCACCCCTCTGTGCCACATCTCCTTTCTGGCACCCAGGCTCTGCTGTATTGCTGTACTGCTGGCAAGTGTGAGGCAAGGCCCCGCAGCGAGGCGCACACCGCCTGCTCGAGCCTCAGCAGGGCTGTAGAAGTGCCATGGTGAACCACAGCGAAGGCGGTGTGAAATCGCACAGCAATTCTCTCTGCTGCCAGAACTCCTCTTTTCCCCCACAACTAGCTCTTTTATCTGCCACTGGAGACCCTGTTCTAAAAGGAACAGGCAAAGGCAAGATGTTTCCCACAAGAACACTGCTACTCCTCTCAGTACTCCAAAACAAGAGGGGGGCGAAATGAAACACTTTCTCAACTCGAAAGGTGACAATTATTACATGCTACATTACAGCTTAGACAGGCTTTACAATACAAAAGCTTTGACAAGCTCACATTTACTTTGTCCCTGAAGCACATGGGGACACCTACTCATGTCAGTGCTCCGCAGAGCATGTTGTTCAAAGGTTTACCATTTTCAAAAATGCACCTGAGGATCTTCAGCCTCTCATGCAGATCCTGTAATTCAGCTGATCATAAAGCATGAAGAAGAACTAAGTGACTGTTTATCAATGTATATTGCTAAATGAAATTAATCCCAAGCACTAGAACAGAAGCATGCTGCTCCTATAGCCAGGACGAATAAAGGAAAAAGCTTTATTTTCTTCTCCTAAGATCAAAAAATTGTGTTCCTAAATAAATCCTTATAGCAACAATTTAGCAGCATGCTTCTGTCAACCCCAGTTGACAAAATATAGCCCAATATTACGTAAGTTTTCTCATTTATCTAAACAATCTGCGAGGTCTGTCAGCTCACTCTCTCTGCCCGTACCTCATCTCTCAGCTTGCAGACAGCTAGCACAGAAGCAACATACTACTTCAGCTTTACACATTAAAATCAGCGTGACCTGCATTACTTGTCCAGGATGTATAAAAGACTTTGAAGAGCTGATCCTTCAGTGTGAAGGTAAATTAAACTGACCAAGTAAGAGACTTGTTAACTGACAGATCTTTAAGGTATTTTCTGCTGTTTCTAAATATTATACCATCTGATGCTTTCTAGTAGAAAGTAATTGCTGCCTTAAAAACAAAAATGCTGAAGTCTTTTCCTTTAGACTAATTACAACAATTTGAGATTCAACTTTTATTTTCTAGATGAGTTATTTGAGTGACACATCAAGTGACATATGAGTATCTGAACCTGCTCATTGTCAAAGCCTGTAGTTCAAAACCACAGTGGCTGTTTCCTCCCTGCACGGTCACTAATTTCCTTTGTGAGTCAATCTGTTTCTCCTCGCTATTCTCACAACAGAGAGATGCTGCAAAAGCAAGGTTCCCCCAAGTGAGATGCTCAGATAGTGTGGATCACTGCACTGAATGGCATGCCTCCTTGGAGCAGGTTTCTTGCAAAGCCCATTCCCCTTTGTAAGTGCCAAGAATCAAATCTTAGCCACCTAACGCAGCATGTTCCACATGTTAGATCGCAACACGTTGAGCAACTGTGTTAACTGAGATGGATAGTACTGTCAAACAAGAGGTTGGCTCACCAGGGTGGAAACAGTGGGATATGCTGACCTTTCACATTCAGAAAAAAAGCGTCCCCAAAATTATATGAAACATTTCATAGTAAAAAACAAAACAACTACCTTCTTGAAGAGCTTTTACTACCCTGTTGTGCAAATAAGCATATGTGCGTGAGCTCTGCCTATGTAAAGAGCCTGAGCCTCTCTCTCAGAGCAGAGGCTGACAGAGGAAATGAATCATTATCACCCTCCTTGGAAAGAAGTTAGTACAAGGAGCCTGTGCTATTAACCACTGCCTGGAACTCCTGGATTCAACACCACTGCTGTTCCCTCTGCTCATGTGTTCAAATGCCTAGCTATACAAAATAACTGGTCCTGAGATACAAATAGCTAAAATCCAACCCCCCCCAGGCAAAGCTTCTATTACGCTATTTTAAATGCACATGAGTTTTACTGGTGACAGAGATGAAACTGAAACTTACAGGCTTCTCACCCAAAAGAATAAGCACTGAAATAACCTGTTTAGTATAAAAGACTCTTGAAATGCAAAGTTCATTCTGGAAAGATTTTTCTTAACCCACCACCTCCTGCCTATCTCCTTCAAGATTAGAATTTTAGGTTTGTTTTTTTCAAGCTGATATTTTGGGTTGCGAGAAGAAAGGTTTTTTTTATTTTAAGATTTCACTGTGACTCGAGATTCATCTCTAAGTGGAAAAGAATATAGAGCTTCACAAAAGGCTTTGCAGCAATACCGTAGGTAAGTGAAAACGCAGAAATCTGCCTGCACTTTTAGCCCTACAACTACTGGCCATAAAGAGAGTATATGTATATATACATAACCATAATATACAGTGTAAAATTTTAAAAATGAAAGACTACAATATGCTGTTCAAAATGGCCCTGATACAAAGAGAAATACTAGATACCATCTAGCTGTACACCTAGAGATTCTATCCAGCTTTTCTGCACTGACTTCCTTGAAGCAGCAACCTGCCTCATACAAGTGTGTCATGAATATCACCACGTTTCACACTTCAGCAAGATCCAGCTAATGCTTTCCAGGCAGGCCGACAAGGTAGGGCTTGTTGTACACCTAGTTTAAGATTATGCAATTAACACAACTGATATAACCACTTCTAAGATTTGTCAACAATTTTCTTGCCTACTCCTTACATTGAATAACCTCAGATGCCGTCTTCTGCCAGTGCAGAGAAGGGGGAAAAGAACTTTATTGAATACCTTGTGCCTGAGCTGCAGAACTGTGGGAATACCCCAGAGCCAGGAGCGCTGTCTCCACCAGCTGGCTAAAGAGCACATCTTTGCGAACCAGAACGAACTCAGCATGTTCTTCTCGATTATCGTATTCAAGAGAGGCATCCGACTGTTCCACCACACAAAAGACTGGAATCATCAAACCTAGATGGGAGGGGGGGAAAAAGCAAGCAGAGCATCAGTAAGAGAAGAACAACAAGTGTGTCATACATCTCTAGTTAAAGCTGTAAATTAAAACACCTCCTAGAAGGCTCATCTTAAGTGGAAATCTGCCTTTTTTCCCTGTGGGATAGCTTTTGTTTTCTTTCCAAAGGAAATACTGAAGTCTCATCACTTGACTCATTTAAAAACCACAGTAAAAGCTCCAGAGAATACAATTCAGGAACAGAATCATAGTCAGCATGAAGACGAACAAGATTTCTTAATAAGACCTTTTCAACACTGTAGAAGTTTTCTACAGTTCCTTGAATGTCCCTGTTCTTTCAGGTCAGAGCTCCATGTTCAGCCATAATGAAAACCTGACACACAAATGCCACTTCTGCTTCTCTCCCCACAGTCAATGTATGGAGGAGTCAGCAGAGGCTATTCCCATATCCAGTTCTTGGCTAAGATAGGCTTATTTGCACACTTCCAGCCCATGGTCAGTCTTCTTACTGTGCAAGGAAAATATCCTTGCATTGATTTCCCTGAAAACTATTATCTTGTGCTGGCAGCTACTGGTCATGCAGATCCAGAGAGGCAAGGGGTGGTTCTCCCACTGCATGCATGAAAAGAGTGAGAACAGCTCTCTTCGAAAGAGGATCTAGGATGAGGAGGAACCACAGAAGTGGAAAACTCAGGGGGTGGTCTGGATTCCATTTTGTTCTGTTTCATTGTAAATTTACTTTTGTGGTTACAGGAACAAGTCATCTATGGCAGTAAGTTGTGGGGCATGAACTTACAGGGATACGATAGTACAGACAGTAGAGAAACAAGCCAATTTACAGGAACTGCCCTACAGTACTTGAAGTGTACGCACAGAGGGAAGATGGAGCAGACAGCCTACAGCACTGCATGGCCATTTTCACCACTTGCTACAGGCCAGGCTGTAATCAGGGGATGGCAAAGGAAAAACCATTAGCTCCAGTCACAGAAATTTATTTATTATATACAATTTTGTAGCCCCAGATAAACTGGGAAATACTGGGGCAAAGACAAATTTCAGCCTAAAGCAGGTCTCCAAATGTGCTAACTAAGGCTCATAATACTGCCAGATAGCTCACCTCTAACCACTGTTCTTCAGCATGAAATATAACCATTTCCAGTAGATAACAACTATGAAAAGTAACTGACCATATTTATGAAAGGCCAGACATGGATCACTGCATTCCTGGACCACCCACTTCTTTAAGAGAAAAAGATAAGAAAGCCACGTTGCAGTTCTCCCTCCATGCACTTGAATATCTTCGAGATCATCTACTGTCAGTACCTTCAGTATCTACAACAGTTATATATCCCTTCAGAGGAGTCACTCTGAAATAGACACAGTCACACCAGTAACAAATGCTGCAGGACTTAAATCCTCTTCGTCTTGAATTTGCAGAGACTAGATTTACCTTAAAATATATTTTGAATACACAATTCTCACTTAGTGCCCTTTCCAGCATGGAGCAGCTCCCAGTCTGACATTCTACCTGCAAGCCAGCAGCAGAAGCTACAAGCAACGATATCCAGTTAATGTGTTTCAGTTCTTTGCTTTGAAACACATCCTGAAGTAATGTGTAAGTAGGTTATGGCATCACATTGATGCTTCTCCCTCATCACTGCTTGATTCTGGGTTAAACATTCATTTTGCAAGTTCAAGCAGCCAAATTTTAACACACGGTGTTAGAAAAAAACTAAAGATCTTTGTGAAAAAAACTCTCTTGGTGCTTTCCTGAAAAGACAGTGTGGGGCTGAGCCTGCTCATCGGGAATCAGTGACAAAATGCCTATTCCTAGCAAAGGTTAAAAAATAAAGCCTCTTTGTTCGTAAATCATTTAACTAGTTTAAATGAAATTTAACCTCCATAAGCAACACATGTTCCCTCCTGCTGAACTTAAGCCCATCATAGCACTTCTGATGGAGCTATTAGTGTTCTAACAGAAGAGTCACACACCTGGCCAACTGCTGAGGCTGTGATATTGGTTCTGTAAACTACAACTTGGCAAGACAGAAAAAGTAGGTGAATACAAACTGATGAGAGGGATTCCACAGCAATTTTTATCCTGCTGGATGCTTTCCTTGTCACACAACAGTCTTTCCACCTTTTCAGTGCAGAAGTTGCACCTATTCTCCACATTTGTTATTTACTGCCCCAGTACAAACATGATCTCAAATGCTAGAACTGATGCTGTACATGACAACACTTTATGGATGGCCTTAAGGACCCACAGAACTCTTGCCCATGATGATTTTCCTGCCCCTTTCTGCTGCTCATGCTTGCAGGTACCCTGCTACAGAAACAGCCTTTGCAAAAACACCTCTGAACTCAGTGACCCAGAGTAACTGATGATAAGCTGCTACTAGGACCTTAAAAACAGAGAGCAAAGGGCACGTTACCACATCTGCCATTGCTAACCCAATCTCATGCCTCTCTATAGCACCTGGAATTTTAGTACCAATGCTATTTTAACAAAAAATAACAGTAATCTATTTCCAAATAAATCTATCTCCAAGGAAGTTCCATCTGCTTTGCCCTATATTTCGCACTGGAGAGTTAAGCTATAGTGTCTCCAGTGGATTTATTGCCCCAAACTTCCCTGTTTCCTGATGTTATCTGAACATAAATTAACATATTTCTAGTACGTTGGAATCTGAAGTAAAAAGCATCTGCAGCCAAAAGGCAACATACTCCTCACACACTGAAATACACTGTATCTTACTCCTAGATGCATATATTACACCTCCAGCTCACTACAGGGCCCTTACAGAAGAGCAGTGCAAGTTAGTCACAGTTGTCATTCCAGTTGAAGAACTCAGCACAATATTCAGAGAGCAGGAGACCAAGCATCCAAAATAAAGCCCTGCATGCAGTGGTACAGCAATGCAAGGCAGCCTTACTCATAAATCCTGAATCTTCTCAGCTCTTTCCCTAATGACCGATCAGCCAGAGCTACTGTCATTCACCCTCTCCCACACATAGGCACAAAAAAGACTCGGGTCCCTTCTGCACTGAGCTTCCCTGCATTTGCTCTCTCAACTTTAGAGAGATGCTATAGTGAATGATGCTCATGGTAGCTGACATAAAGCACTGATTTTCACACATGGAGAAAACAAGGGGTAATTGGAGGGCTAAAAAGGAAACAATTTGTTTCCCTAAAGGATGAACACTATACTGGAATGCATACAAGGTATTGACAAGTGATCACAAATTATACAAAAGACTTTTTCTCCTTGATGTTAGTTCACTTAACTGTCTCACAAGCAGCTCTTTCATGCCTCTCACAGAGCTTTGACCCCATAGAGATAGCATCTGCATAAGATGCTAGCGGAGCATAAACCAAGATCTACATTAAGGCTTTTACAAGGACATTCATACACATTGAGAATTCCTTCTAATCCATGGAAGAGAAGAGAGAAAAACTGTCCTCACTACTCCCCAGAATAACAGAATAGTTAGTAACAACTGGTACTTTGTATAACACACATTACAAATCAGAGATGGAATTTAAGCTCTGCTGCTGCTTTCATGGAAAAAGAGAAGACTCCCTAAACATAGTTGCATTTTTTGCTAAGACTCTTCTAAGGGGCAAAGAAATCGAGAAGAAATTAAATATGTATCAGAGATCTGTCTCCAAATGCACATTTTTTTCTCCCCGTCCATTTCAAGCTATAGTTTAATTTCACCAGGGAGCAATCCGTTCGTAATAAATGAAGAGAAGAAAATAAGCCATTTCGTTCAAGAAGTGAAAACTCTGGACACTCTCCTGCATAAAACACCACATTTTTACCCCCCCACCCCCGAAAAAGCTTTGAAGCCAGTTAAAAGTATTATTAAAATGCAGACCTGCAGCTCCCTGGAAAACATTTTCAGTTGCAAGACTTCAAAGTAAAAGCTGTAAATTTCCAATGACCAACTAGAAGGACAAGAGAGAGTAACAGATATTAAGAAGTCCTGCACTGTTTCTTTTGTTCATTTGTAAATGCTACTTTGTGCAGTGCATGCTTTAGAGCAAGTAATAAAGGTGATACTATCAATACTGAACTTATATGCACTGCCTACTTCTACATAACCACCACAGAGTTAGTACCTACAGCAAAAAAGGATACAGAAAGCTGAGGAGGATGTTAAACTATTTCAGCCACCCACCTCTGCAGCCATTAAATAGGGAGCAACGCTTGCATGTCCTAATAAGTACAAGATAAAGATCAACCAATAAGAAGAGGCACAATAAAATTTGTGTCTTTTTAGATTAAAATCTGTTTCCATCAGCACAAGTTCTAAGCCCTGTCTAGGTGTTATTTAATTTAATCTAATTTGAACAATTTCCAAACATCAGCTTGATTAATTTCAACAGCATGGTGTTACGGAAAGATTTACTGTACAGAGGTTGTCTAGGAGGGAATTAATAAAGAAGCCAGTTCTTAGCCCTGAGTAACATGAGGTTTTCCCACATTTCTAGTGGGAATATTTCACAGCACAAGCATGTTTTCTTCTGGGAGTGAAACCCTCCAAAATTATTAAAAACCGAGATCAAATGGTGGTGTCAAACCCAAAGGAAATCATTCTACAGCGGAGAGATTTTTATCAAATGAAGAAAGTGGAAAATAAAGTTTTTGTTGTTGCTGCTGTGCTTTGGGTTTTTTCAGCTTTTGTTGGTGGTTGTTGTGGGTTTTTTTTAAACAGAACACAGACATACACACACAGAGAAATCTCCCTCACAGACAAAGCACATCTCTATGGTTAGGACGTGCTTCTGTGAAGATTTATAAACTGAAAACCCTTCATTATTCCATGCAGGAAACATTTTCCCCAGCAGAAACTGTAACATGGGTTATTCTCCAAGCTTGTCTTTCAACATGGGGTGGGGTTGAGGGAGAAAGAAAGAAATCTAGGTAACAGCAAAGAGTAGAATCCACAAAGGTTTATTCCCAATCACACTTGAAAACACTGAGTTACAGCAATTTCAGTTGGACTTCTAAGAGCTCTTACCCTGCGACTGAGACTAGGAAGCTCAATTAGCAAAGCACGGGTCATCCAGATATTATCTAGACAAAGATTCCATACATTTAACAGTAAAGCATGCTTCCACAACTGGCAATAACCACAGGAAGCAATCAAACTACAAACATTTCCTAAACCAAATCTGCTTCTGCTTTTTTCTTTAGGCAAGAGCCCTTTACCCAACGACGGCAGTAAAGGGAAAGCAGCCCAGCTATTTACTTCTCTTTGCACTGCAACGGAGCTGACCTTACATATACCAATTCGGTATTAACTCTCTCATTCTCTTAAACAAATTTGGAAAATGAACCTGAATTGAGAAAGCTATTTTGAAAGGCAGAAATCAGCATCCTTGACTCACAGGAGAGGCTTACCGGTTCTCCTTCTCACATCCTGCAGCTCTAATTGTAAAAGCAGAAAACAATTCAGCTCAACAGCTTTCAGTTATCCGAAAATACTTGCATTTCTGCACCAAAGATGGCCATCTTACATCCTGGAGCTACATAAACCTGTCATTTCTATTCTGAAAAACTCAACACCACCACCCAGAAATAAAACAGAAAACCAGGTGAAGCTTCAAAGCTTCAGTGTGCCACTTCTTCAAGACAGCCTAAACTGCAAATCCCAACGTGATTCGAAACAAAAAACTACTGTGTATACTAATAAACAGGAGGTTTCTATTTAAGACTCAACTAGCTGAAAAAAAAAAAAAAAAACAGAATTACAGAATCATTTCGGTTGGAAAAGACCTTTAAGATCACATAACGAAAGATGATAAATTCATAATGAGGAAAGACCAACTGCATTCCAAAATATTGCTTGGGGTGCTTTTCTAAGAGGAAGGACATCAAATAGTATTTGAAAAAACAAGGGTTTGGTCTGATCTTAACACCATTTTGATTTAAACCAAAGTGTAGCTGTAACTGGTGGTGCTGTGAGATCTTCCCCCCAAAACCTTGCAGAGCCCAGCTGAGGGCTGCAGATACAGAATATGCGATGCCACGCTGAACAGGCAGAACCGTGCCGTTTCCACAGTGCCACACAGACATGACTATTCCCACTCAAGAGGGATCAGGCTTGAAGCAGATCCCAGGTTCAACACATGCCACTACAATTCGGTGATGAGGCGGAAGAGACAAGAGCTCGCACATTTCAGCAAAGGGCTGGTCATGTCCATTAAGGCTCACTTTCAAGCTACCCCATAAATTATAAATATAATTAAATCGGACAGAATATAAGCTGTCAGCACTTAACTTATTTACAATAAATGCTTGGTTTGGGTAAATGGGCTGTGTTTCAGCCTTTTACATATTAAGCATCATCTTACAACAGTCTCATTATGAGGCTGAGAATTCTTTCACTGTAAATCTTTTTTAATGGGGACTGAAGGAATGACTTTGCAGTTGTTTGTCACCAAGCACTCAGAACCACGTGAAGAAAGCCGTGTGTGCACACTGACAGGGGCCAGCGGAAACCTCTATGTCAAATACATGACACTGTATCAGGATCTTTGCAACCATACAATCCTATGCAAAACAAAAGCATCAAGCACGTCATTACAGCAAAAGGTTTTGTTTAAAAACAAGGACCTTACTTCCTGCTAATCCTCTGCTCTCCCCTGTGTTCTAGACAAAACGTGAGATACCTCATTTTGCATATAACCAGTAATGTGATGCTTTTAAACTCCTACTTTTCATGGGTTTATAAGCCCGTTGCAAATAATTTGTTCCAGGATGTAATTTGGTAAAGAAGAGCTCAGTCCACAGATGATTTTAATACAACGTTCGCCAAAGAAACAAAATCAGCTTAAAAAACATTACATTGTAGAATTTTCTTCTTAGGAGGGCCAGAGGAAGTAAAACTAAGGACAATATATTTCTCCTGCTCCTCCGTTATTTTTTCTGGCTTTGCATATTCAATAAATCTGGAGGCAGGAAATGCATTTCTACATATTATATTTTAGCCAATGGTGAATGCAAACCACAAGATATTATTTACATCCTTCCTCAGCTTCCAGTCCTTTCTGTGGCTTCAGCCTCCAAACCATCGCAACTACCCCAGATCTCAGGAAATCTTATAAAGAAGTCACTAACATCTCTGCAGATGTCCCCTGCTTCTGACAGCTTAACTAGCCAAGGAATCCTTCTCCTAGCTGAAATAACAGCTTTACTGTTTAACACGAAATATTCCAGGCCGCTGTTCCACCACAGAAACATATTATGAAACTCGTAACTTGATTTGATAATACTTGAGTTTCTCAAGAAAAACAGTATAAAAGAAAAGCCACATTCAGAGCATGTGCTGAGACAAATGAGAAATGGGAAACTGAGAGGGGTAAGGAGTATTTTCTTCTAGCACAGCCTCTCCGGCTGCGTGCCTGGGACAGAAGTGTTATTACTCATGGGAGATGAGGCTTTGTTAGTCAAAGCGGATCAGCTGCTTCTGGTAACTACCCTCCTTTGCTAAACTAGTTGTACTAACTCAACCCAAACTATGAATCTGAATACAACACTGGGGCACTTTGTGCCACCCGCTGAACCCAGGGACAGCCACACACAGGGCAGCCAAGAGGCAGAAGCAATTAAGCAGGAGAATAAAGCACTTCCAGCTCTCCACCTAATTAAGTGAGAAGCAAGAGCAATGGTAACCTCAAAATAGGGCTCTAAGGGAGCCCGAGTCAGAAGGCAGCACAAACAACTATCTGTTGCTCTAGCGGAAAGCTCAGCTTCCCTGCCAGCCTCCACACGACCTGCAGCATCACCCCTGGCAATACCAGCACCATGCCTCCAGCCAGAATCATGTGCAGGCCTCCCAACTGATAGAACCCAATCATGGAGTCATGAAGGTTGGACAAGACAAGCAAGATCACTGAGTCCAGGCATTTGTGGCAAAAGGCAATGGTGAAGACACGATGGCTACATTTTTCCTAAGTAAAACATCTCAGTTGGTTCAACTTGTCTCCCAGTTAAAAAAGACGACAAAATACCCCACAGCAGTACTTTACATTATGAACTAACGGAAAATACACTAATTTCACTCAAAACCAGTGAAGGGAACAGTTTAAAATTAAACTGGTGGTTTTTTTTTTTTTTAAAAAAAATCATCTTAAGCCATTAATTTCCTATAAGTTTTAGGCTTTGGTTTCTGCAACTCAAAAACAAGTTTAGGATTTGGGAGGGGTTTTTAGGTTGGAGGACTGCTTTCTGTTGTTCTTCTCTTAACTACGTAACAAAACTTGCCTAAGGGGCTAAGACTCTCTAAGCCAAGTTCCACCCAGAATTAATTTTAATGACCAACATTTTTAAACCCTGAAAACTGGAACCACTAATAAGCCCTTAACTTTGGTGGTGCTAGCAGATCCACCATGTTATGTAATTTTTAAAGCAAAAAAAAAAACCATCTTCTAGCAAAACCATTTTAATGAAGGTTCTATTAACCAGTCTCCTGGTACTGGGATAAGCCCCCTGGAATGCAACAGAAGAGCTTTTGTAGCTGGTTTGAGGTTTTGTTTCTGGAGCAGAGCTGTGTACCACACTCAGGCTTGTTTTGGGACCTCCACTGGGACCCACCAGCAAGCTCTTTTCTTCTTTATGTCCATTCCTCTGTGAATCATCTCCCCAGCAAGAAAAAGAAATCATATCACCCCTCCTTTATGTTACCACATAGAGTTGATGGAGAGTCTAATGGAGCTACTGCACGTATATCTCTATCTTCAAGCTTAATGGCAGGCTCCAGCTGTAAGGCAAGCTGAATGCATCTGTAACCATTGTAATCGTTGTTGCTTTCCCTCATGTCTTTTAAATACTGGCAGCATTAGAAAACCCCATTTTCTAAGTGACAACATGAACAGATACGGCAGAACTGGTTGCAGGCAAAAGTTACAAGTATGCACACAATAGGACAAGCCACATTAAACTCTGCCTCAGAATAAATGTCAAACTCAATGATTACTGATGAAGCCCTTTATCGTGCTACGCTTTCAGCTACTGCTATGGCAACATCATTACTAGATGGTATTCTTCTGGTATAAGGAGACCACAGAAATCTTCATCAGATCATCAGTGGGAAAATAAATGGAGGAGTGAACCGCAACCAAGCAAGAGCAGAAGCCACTGTGTGACTTGGTTCACTAGAAAGCAGCTAACTTCTCTCTCTGTCTCCCTTTTCACCAGTCAATCTGCAGAGCATCTTCAGATGGCCTGCACGCGTGGCCTATTATGGGTCAGCAACTGGCATCTGGGGCTTGGCCTTTTCTTAGGATTTCCATCTTCCACACTCCACACTCCTGCAGAGACCA
This sequence comes from Forpus xanthops, assembly GCA_032466535.1. Taxonomy (NCBI): domain Eukaryota; kingdom Metazoa; phylum Chordata; class Aves; order Psittaciformes; family Psittacidae; genus Forpus; species Forpus xanthops. The sequence goes on from JASSUY010017353.1 coordinate 27,345, forward strand.
AGTTCTGAGCGGCATTCTTGCATGTTCTTTCTTTTTCAAGGACAGAAGATCAAGAGCTGTGAGGGGAACACTCCTCATTTTCACATAGACAAGATCACATCTTTAACAACTATCCATCTGAACATCATTCTTTTAGGAATATTCACCTTTTATCAGCCAGCAGGTCACATTAGCCTAACAGCTTTTAATAACTACCACATCTTTATCAAACAAGTAAAGAGGTCAAGGAACAAAGAAAGAGCAGGTACATCCTCTATCTCAGGTATGCACAGTACACTTACTTTGTTCAGCCAGTTAACAATATTTTAGGGAGACAGTAGGAAGGACCTACCTACAGGCTGACCTACTGTGTTTAGACCCACTTGTTCAAAAGTCAGCATTCCGCGCTTTTGGGGTTCAATAGGCAGAACTGTTCCAACTTTACACAGACAGAACTACCCTGGAGAATCAGATACTTCTGCTAGTGAAAATGCATGTGCTTGCTGAGAGGTGTTAGCCAAAGAAAGCAGATTACATTTGCTTTCCAAAGGCTGAACTGGCTCCCGGTTCACTTTCGGATGCCATTCCAAATGTTGATCTATAAAACTGCATGGTACAAGACAGGAACCAAGGCTATAGTAGAGAAGGTCGATCTCTCCCAACGTATGGTATGGCAGAAAGGACACTTCTGCTTACAGCTCTAGGACTCGGCTTCGAGGAAAATGGAGAGCCAGCTTCCCTCAGCTTCAGACCCTCAACTACAGTCAGGTCCTTTTCTCAAGGAAAAGTGCCACCCAGAATGAAGCCTTTCCCTTTATAGGATTTAATCAGTAGACCAAGATGGTGAGGCAGCTGAAGAGTCACAGAACAGTCAGTCCCCAGGCAGTGCTGGCTTAAGAGACGGGGTACTCTTACTGGCATATACATCCACACATTTCAAGAGGCAAAAGTAATGGGAAAAAAGACTGTAAACCATAAAGCAGCACTCCTCTTTATTCCAAAGGAAAAAGAAGTAATTCTTATTACTTTCTACCTATCCATGGCATTCTCTGAGCTCACCTATTTGGCAAGTCAAGTTTGACATCATGATCATATTAGTATAATCGGGAAGGTTCAAATCAATAACAGCAACATTACATTCATCATTATGCCAAACTCAGACACTCAGATGATGCCTAACTTGAGCTTTACTGTCAAGCAGCACCCCTTCTTACTACATACTTGCTCACAGGAGCCCACACAAACCCTAGCATCCAGACTTCAAGCTTGAACAACAAACTCTGCTTAAAAAAAAAAAAAAAAATAAAATAAAAAGCCCACTTCTGTTATTCTGCATTTTCTCCAAGCCTAAAAATTGGTAGAGTGTATGACAGGTCCACCTCATTTTTCTTAATGATGTTTTTATTATTCTTTCACTCAATTAAAACAGAAATGGATATTGCATCTTCTGACTGTATAATTGTTATTGTAATCTGTTTTCGATCACTGCTTGGGAAATGGGTCCAAAACAACATAAACTATCCACAGCCTCGGAATACAAGTCATTTGCTTTTACTACGATACTTAAAGAGACATCTATCATGTTGCTCTGCTAGCATGTTTGTATTATGGCAAAAAAGTTATTTGTAAGTTGGGAAGAGACATTATGAAAATCACCTTTTACTCCAAAGTATGGTATAACTCATAATTTATAACTACATTTCTTAATAACCACCCAAAATAATAAGGCTGGAAACTGCACATCTAATTTTAATATATAAATAATGGAAATGCATATAAACCAAATATGCTCAAAATATGAATTTATATGACTCTCGAAAAATAGTCGGGTTATAGTTCTGAAAATGACATGCTTCGTTTCCAATATATGCCTGTCAACCAAATTTATGACAAAACACTTTCTGCGAGTTTAGATTACCAGGATGTACATACTTCTATGTGAGTTTCCTCACTCAGCTGAAGTTACCCTCCAAATGCAGACTAAGACAGTGACTTATAGGGAGTGAAGTATCGGCAATATACAAGTAAAGACACACTAATCCATCCACTTCTCAACATTACACAAGTAGAACAGAATGTCTGAGAGAAAGTAACCTTGTGGCTGTATGCAGTGATACAAATCTTGGGGTTTCATACAGGAAACTCCCCTCACAACATTTCTTGCCAGATTTAGTACTTTTGAAAAGATCTGCTGTCAACAGGGTACCTTTTCATCTCAGCATGTGTCTTTGGGGAACAAATAAGGAGGGAGTGTGTTTAAGTGGAAGACATTTCTACTGCACTCTGAAAATGCAGTGGGAGTATGGTTATCTCAGGAGATGCTGCAGCTTCATATAAAATATAGTCTGACAGGTTATTTTTATTAATCTCTTTCTGAGCTGTTTTACCTTGCTGACATTGCTACTAACAAGGTACACTTGTGCTCAGACTGTTTAATATTGCATGTCCACCTGATACAAGAACATCACTTAGAGTGAAATGACTGACAATTTTTACTATTAGGTAATTTTCTATTTATAAAACAAGCCATGTCCTTAAACTCTATCTAGAGCTATATGCCTATTTTCCTCAAGTTTTTTCTGTTCCCTTCATACAGCATCTACAAAAAATGACAATCTCCTTTTCCTAACATCACTGCATGTAGCACCAATAATCATTCAGCATTTGCCTGGAAATTTAAGATATATCTTGAGTTCAGACACAAGATCTCTGCCCAGCTTATGATATTAGAAATGCAGGGCTTTCACTTCATCTTTAAAGCAATTCTGTAAATTATCTGTGTAGCCTTATTCCAAGCAGAAATGCCTTCTGGAAGGAGATTTTACGTAAGTCCTTAAATATGGGCAACATCGATGTTCACATCTTTAAAAATCAGAGTCAGAATTATACTAAAAATAAATGCAAACAAAACAAAACAAAACCCACCAACTTCCAAACATTGCTTCTAAGGGTTTCACAATGTCAGCAGCCTTAAACTACTAATAGACAAAAGCTGACATCTTGGTCTATTTACAAATTTTTTTCAGGGCATACCACCAGAATTAGTACAGGTATTTAGAGAGAAACAAACAACTTAAAATACTAGTTCACGGGGGTTTTAAAAGTTCTCTAAAATTAAGGAAATAAAATTGGATATATGAAACAAAATATTCTCCCTTTACTGGTATTTGGATGAATACAAATGAAGGCAGGGACACACACAACAGCTGTACTACGTGCTTTGGTACAAAGCATAGGAACTAAAAGAAAAAAGAAATTCCTAAGTATAGAACTGCGATAATATGGACAACATGACCTGCTGGCTGAGAACATAGCATGCATTAAAGCAGTCAAGCACTTGTGAATGGCCTCCAGAACCGCAGCTAGATGTGCTAACAATTTTCCCCGAATTAAACGGCAAAGCGTGTTTTCTGTCTTGCGTACCACTAATCAATGTAAACTCATTTGTATGGAACCCCTCAGCAGAGATGTCGCTGATGAGCGTTCTGCAACAAGTACAAGGCTTGTTGGAGGGCAACACTTTTAATATGTCCAAAGGCTAGAAAACATTTCTCAAAAGCCATCAAATACTCATCTGCCTTTTGTCTGGTGTGACTATTCCTGGCATCTGCATTAGTGACACATGTCATTGCGTGGACCAATGCAGGTGACCCAGGACATTTCATGCAGTAGGAACCAATTACCAGAAGACAGTTTTTTCTAAGCTAGAAAAGGCATCGATTCCTTGTTCAACACAGCAGGCTGGTTTCAAAAACACTCTGAGATTCAAAAGGAGAGCACGCTTGTTCGGCACTTACAGAGTCTCAATCAGGCACAGGTTATCTTGAACAAACCCCCATACTATCAATTCAAAGAGACTTGGTAATACTTTATACCTTGAAAATCTGGGCCTTTAATCCTAAAACACAGCAGTAGTTACTAATTTAACTAAATTATAAGGGATAGTAATTAAAGGCCTAACTTATCTATGCCTTGCAATTAGGGATCCGAAATAAAATCTTCCTGAGTTTTACAGATTTTTCAGTTATTTTGAAAAATTTAAAAATAAGATCAAAAAGCAAGTTGGGGACTGCTCAATCACAAAAATAAGAACTTTCCTAAACAGGTCACACAGCTGTTTGGCAAACATAAATACATGACTGCAGTAAACCTGTCTTCATTTTACAACATCATAGATGCTATATATTGTATTACCATCTTCTGTGTCAATGGGAGTGACAAAAACCTTACTGGTCCAAGTACTTTATTTAAGCTCCAAATCACCATTGTGGCCTTTTTCCTCCCCATTCCACACAGACAGCTTTAAGGAAAACAGCAATGCTAGAAAGTTACTGCAAAAATAAATACTCAGACTAGTATCTCCATGAAGAGTATTAAACACTTTCAAAGGTATTTTAAAGTAACTGATACCATCTGAAAATCTGTGCTACAAACTGTAAGATTTAAATATGACATAGCTGTCTGCTGAAATGATGACTTGATTACAATTACATTATGTCAGGTTTTTTCTACTTTCACATCCAGATAAAATAATCAGAACAGTAAAATAATCTAAATATAATACAAAGACTCCCCAAAATTAACTATTTAGGAAAGGAATCTTTACACCTCACCTTTAAGTGTTTATTGTAACAATAAAAGCTTAATACTGCTTTTCCTCCTTCAATGTCTGAATCCATTTACATTCCGAGTGAGAAATACGTCGCTATTTCATTTCCTGAAAGCACATTTCCTCACTGGCATCTTTATAGTTTTCAATACGATTTTGCTATCTTCTTCAGGTATAAAACAATTGTCAGGAGTCACTCACAGACCCACCTTTGCAGGTGTTTTCAAACAACTGCCCTATAAATAATTGGCAGTAAATATATTCTGCATCATCCCAGTGAAGCTAAGAAAAAGCAGGACTCAATTTATAAAGGCATGGGGGGGGGGGGGGAATTAACATTGAGTTTTTCAAAGATGCTGGTTTCTTTTTGTTTCCTTTAGTCCAAGATGAGAAATAATAGCATCCAGTTAACTAACGTGGCCATGGGTGTGGGGTGGGGAGGAAGCGGGGAGATGACTCGACACACTTAGGAATTGTTGTGGGAAAAAATAAAATCTTACTACTGCTAAATCTTAAATCGTGAATTCAAAATTGTCAGTGGCTTTCTGCAGATGCAACTTAGAGCTCCAAAATTACTCCAAACATCAAATTATGCCTAGGTCACCGAATGGGCGGATACCCTATATTCTGTTTAATGCGTATGTTCAACTGGACGCATATTTTAACCGTGTCTTTATTTTAATAACAGACCAAGTACTGAAACACATAAAGAAAGACTATTTTTTTCTACCTCAGCAAAAAATACAGCTGATACACTACATGACTCTTCAGGAATGACTGCTCTGTTTATTCTATTTAAATGACATAATCCGATTGGAAAAGGGGGGTGGGGGTGGAAATCAGCAAAAAGACCAGAAACACATTTTTAGCCATCAGGCATGAAAAAGAAATCACCGTCTTTCTTTTCTTACTATTCCTGCTTAATTAGAAGCCTCTTCCTCCTTATGTATCAGAAACATGGAAAATCCAAGAATTTACATTTCCTCATAATCCCTACTGAATTATATCAAAGTACAAAGCAACATTTTCCAACTCTTTTGCAACAGATAAAACATAAAATGCATTCACATACTGCTGTTTCCCGAACTAACAAGGATTTGCGGCTTTCATGCTCCTTTATCTTGATGCGTATTTCTCTCAGGCAGCAGGAGGATATTCTTCATCTAGGATCCAGGCAAGAAGACTATCTAAAACTTAACCTTTCACTTTACTCAATTGGTAAGGACAAGTGAAACATGCCTCCTTACTCCCTTCAGGATACCATTTAGAGCTTAATGTTAACTAACCGCTTAGAACTGAGGAGCAAATTTGATCAAACTGTACAGAAGTGGATTTTCTCTCCAGTAAAGCACTTTAAGTCCTTGTAAAATATACAAAAGGTAGCACAAACCCTATGACACTTTTACAAAAATATTCAGGCTGGATTTTGACAAACAGCTCCTCAACCATCCTCAGTCAGCATTTCTGTCACCCCAGAGACATGGTAAAACAGATTTCTAACTACACCTAAGCAGACAAGACTGTGACACTTCAGAACTTTACTGGGCTTACAGCAACCAGCAGCAGTCCTCCGAAGAATCACTGCATACAATTTCAGGTGCATCCGAGTTTGCACGAGCACGGTAACCACAGCTACCGATTATTCCGATCATACCATTCAGTCTGAACTGTCTGAAAGTTTTCTCCTCTGTTGCTATTCTCTAAATTAAACCACACATTTTAACACTTTTACGAATAAGAATGTATTACTATCAAACTGCATGAAACTAACCTAACCAACAAATTTTTTGCAATTATTTCCTGCTCCATAGTTGAATACATTCTCTTGGCTATATTTTGGTTCTATGTTTCTATTTCAGCAAAACCAAACTTCAAAACAGTTCATTTTGTATCCTGGCATTTTAAGCTGCATTCAGGGGTTTTTGATGCTTATTTTCTATGCTCTTCAAAATCAACACATACACATATATAAGCACATCCACTTATACACAAACAGGTTCATGAACTGCAATCAACAATTTTGTAAATATACATTTCCTAGCCATTAATCATCCCTTTTTTTTTTTAAATCCTTATGGAGTGAATTACTAACTGAGAGGAGACGCCAATTCTAGTAAGCAAATGTTACCCAACAGGGATATAAAGCTGTCAACACCATAGTGCTCTTGCTTGCTCTAAACTCTCTCCCAGGCTTCATATGTTTTTTAAAGCGATATAAGCTTTTTATTCCCAGGGACCTCTCTGAAACCTGCCTCTCCTGAACATCTGAATACTTGTGCTTTATTACAAGCAGGCTTTTAAAGAGACTGGTTAGATAACTGCTGAAACATTTCAGAAAGCACTGGGTTAGCCAGGCAAACTGAAACAGGACTCTCAACACACTGGACTGACGCTAACAACATCATAACAGTACCAAAACTTCTAAATCCGCTATTAAACACAACCTTTAAGACCCCGTTTATCTTTTTAGTGACCTTCACCGGCTTATTGTAGTTGCTATAATGGCCCTTTGAATTAAGCATATTCAGGTTAGGAACAAAAAAAAAAGGAAAGTCATAAGGCAGAATTTCTCATGAGAATAACCGATTCTCTGTCTGCACTACAAAAGCTTATTTTAATACATTTTTTCACTCGTAAACCTAGAGAGAAAGCTAAAAACACCTACAGCACAATGATAGTTCTCTGTTTCTCAGGGAAGTCACTGGAAAAATAATTGCAGCAAACACTACGATTATAAAACTTGTTACCAAAGGTCATCAGGCTCATCATAGCACCAGTTAGTTGAGAGCTTATTGCTCTGCTCTCAGGGATTAAGTTCAGAAACAGACACTATTACACCGAAAGCCACCTGACAAGTAAGAAGGAATTTCAGCATTTACATATCTAAGGCCCAAAATGAGACGGAAAAAAAAAGAATTGCTAGCATCTGTCTTTGCTTTCAAAACTTTCAGATACACTTTATACAATAAAAATTAAATAAAACCTAAAATGGTCTCTAGTTTCCGGAAAAAAATACTTCATTTCTTTCCCAAATTAAGTTCACATTCAATAAACACTAGCGCTTCTTAAGAGTTTGAAAAATACAAATAAACTGGAAGACTGACAACTGAAGCCTTAGACATCATTTCACTACGACTTTCAACAGTTCCCTTTTTACCAAACACTGGGAGCAATACTAAAAGAGCCTTTATTAATATTTATTTGAAGAGACATTTCATACTAATTTGCCAGTATGTTAAGTCAGCCTTTCCATGAATGTCTACAGCTGCACTTCACAGCTCCAATGAAAAAATGACCAACACCACAGCAATTGCTGCAAAGACACAGATTTCCAGAAATACCCAAACCTGTGTGATCTGCATTCAGGAAAAGATCACTTGCTCACACAGGTACTTAAAGATCAGACTTGCAAAGAGCAGAGAAAAAAATCATATCTGGAAATTAACTACACTGATTTATCTTGAGAGCATTTCCAGGAGGGGAAAAAAAAAGCCATGAGATCAATTTTAAACAGCACCATTATCTTATTAAAAAAAAATCCAGCTTAACTAATTTAGTATTGAGTATTACAGAACCTAGGTAAGGATTCACACAAAGATAATTTTCTTTTTGCTTTCAGTACCAATAAGGAGTAATGAATAAACTTTATTATGAATAGCCTAAAACCAAAGAGATTGAGACTGCTTAAAGAACACCAGCTAAGGAGAAACGAGAAATAATAAAATGCCTCCTGTATTTCCTATTCCCACACACTTTTACACTCCAGTCTACTCCAAGCTTATAAATGACCTTAAGAGCAATGAACGAAAATGCAAGCTCTTAAAAGTTCACTTTCAGAAATGAGAGTCTTTGTCTTAAGTGGAAGAAATCTTCCATAACTTAACAGGCCAGATTGAAGCTGAACCCCCAGTATAACTACACAAGCCGGTGAATTTCTCTTGGCTAAGACAGCTGCGATTAGAAAGCAACATATACTCCAAAACATTTAAAAATATTCCTTTAAAGTATATTTCTACAAATGCCCCCAGGAAAAAGACTTTTCTTCCAGTTTTCACATTCTCTTTAAAATCAGCCATAATGCCTCAGTCTCAGGAAAGGAATCCAAAACTACATCTATTACTTTTCATATGATTAACTAGCTCATTTTTACAATTATTCAACAGATTATTTCTCCACCGATTTGTAAATGGAATAGAACGACAGGTCTTTCACTGCCAAGCTGATTTTTCTTTTCCCATACAGAGGAAGAACATGGAGAAGACGTTAAAAAAAGACATATAGTCATCCAAAAAACATAAAAGACTGGTGAGATCTCTTACCCTTCATTAGGTACACAAAGAATCCTACGTTTTTAAAATGAAATAAAATCTGCAGCCCTTTAGCAAACTTCAGCAATTAGAAAGCCTATTGAGCCAAAGAGGTCTAAACCAAGCATCTAATGGTAAATCGCTAAATAAACCTCACGTAATAGAGAGTCATGTGACGACCATATCAAAGTATCTCCTGAAGTGTCATTTACACAAACTCTTTGTGTACAAGCGACTACATTTATTTGTTGCCACGCTACACGTTTTAAAACATAAATACGAGGAGATGAGTAGTTTTTTTTAAGGTAAAGTTATTTCTGGCCTGCCCCACATTATTTAGCTCACAGCATCTGGCCAATTCTAAGATTTTTAAACGTGTTTTTCTTAACATGAGGAGCGCTGTGTTAAGCACAACAACATCAGAGACAAGATGAAAAAAAGAAAAAAGAGGGTATTTAGGAGAAGTGACTGGAAATTTTAGCTGCTTGGAACAAAAGGGAAAATAAAAGCAACCACAAGCGTTACTTAAACATGCTCTAAACACACAACTGACCAACAACTAGATACCAAAGTATGTATGAAAGTTGAAGTATTCTAGAGAATCGCAGGAATGCTGAACAACTAATGCTCAGTAATTTGGCTGAAAGAGTTAAACCCTGCCACGCATTTTGCCCTGTCCTGCTACAAAATGCTACTTACAGAAATTAAAACCACCCCAAACATATCCCTAAATGCAAACATAAACGTTGTCATTTGTTCCACCTCGGAGACCCTGCTCTCAGTGCTGTGGCGGCGGGTGTTAACACACGCAACTCATGCCACCCGCACCCGTGAACGCAGCCGAGTTGCCCGCACCTAACCTGGGGACGATGCTGGGCCCCTGGGAGCCGCCGGCCAGGCCAGGGTGCTGCCCGCGGGCTGCCCCGGCACGATTTGCCAGTACTCACGCATTAAAAGCCGAGGGCATGGCCCAGCTCGGGATTAGGCCTGGCCTTTTGTAAGCCGCCCAGCCAGAGCTCGCGCCTGGGGGTGACCTACTGGGGAAGGCAGCCTTCTGCCGGGCGGGCTCTGCACGCCGCAGACCTCGGCACAAGTCCTGCCCCGAGACCGCAGCGGTGTCGAGCAGCTGAACGCTTTCCAGGGAAAGCAAGCAGCAGCAGGCGGCCGCCACACGACCCTGCCTCCCCTCCGCGAACGCTACCGACCCGCCCGCCAACTGCCCCATGCCAGCGGGGCCGCCGAGCCGAGCCGGGCAGGGCCGGACGGCGGTGCCGCCGTGAGCGCGGCCGCACGGTTACCTCCCACGGGCTTGGTGACGGCGCCGTTGGGCCTCCCGCGGGTGCCCATGGGGCTGCCGTTCTGCTCCAGTCTGGCCACCTTCCCGGGAGGGGGCCCTTTGACATCGGGGCTGCCGCTGCCTCTATCGGGGCTGTCCCGCAGGCAGGGGCTCTCACTCCTCCGCTCCATCCTCGGAGACGCGGCTCCCGCTGGCAGGTCGCAGTAGAAGGAGCACGGACCTAGGGGAAGAGAAACAAGGGGCACTTCAGCGACCGCAGGCCGCCACTGCCGCAAGGCACCGGGTCCCCCTCGCCCGCCCAGGCCCCCGCAGCGCGTCCCGCGGGCGGCTCAGCCCAGTGAAGCCGGGTTGAGCGCCCGGCAGAGCGCGATACCACCCCGCTCCCACCGCCGGAGAAAACAACCCCGCTGAACGCGAACAGCTCGGCCTCGACGGCCCCGGCTCGGCCGCCTTACCAGCTCGGCCCCAGTCTGAAGCGGGCAGAGGCAGGCAGCGCAGCGACTCGGCCCCTCCATTGCGCCCGGCAAGCCGGCGGGCAGTCCGCACGCCCGCCGCGGCCAGGTGCTGCGCCCCGGGTCCGGCCTCAGCCCCGGCCCACCCCCGGGAGCAGCGGGAAAGAGGCTGCCAGTGCGGGCGGCACCACTGGCACGGCCCCCCCCGGGCTGGCCAGCTGGGCAGCCACCGAGTAGCCGGCTGCTGGCGAGAAAGCCTCTAGCGAGCAGCTCCCGGGAGCTGCCGCTGTACTTACTGCTTATAGCCTGTCTGTAATTTGGCTGAGTTGGGCTCTGTCCATGGATCAGAAGTAGAGAATCCAGGGTGGAAAGTTTTCTTGCTTCCTCCTCTCACGCCGCTTTCTTCCCTTCTACTGCTCCCCCCCACCCCCAGCCCCCTCCTTGCCCTCCTCCGGGGGTGCCGAGTCGGCGGGGCCGGGACGCCTGCCCGCGCTGCGCGGGGCGGCAGGGGCCAGAGCCCCTTCCCGGATGATCCTGGGCAGCGAGCGGAGCGGAGCGGGGAGGTCGGGGCGAGGGGGCGGGGAGCCGCGGGGCCGCCGGCTGCGGCGCGGAGGAGAGGGGAGAGGGAGCCGACTTGTCACACCTTCCGCGGAGAAAATCAATACCGGGAGAGACGGGGGGAGGAGAAGAGGAGGGAACGCCGCTCCCCCGGGCTCCGCGGCGGCGGCGGGTGCCTGGCGGCGCGGGGAAGCGGCGGCTGCGGC
>JASSUY010017354.1:0-10623 GCA_032466535.1 Forpus xanthops
GTTTTTTTTTTTTTTTTTTTTTTTTTTTTTTTTGTGGTTTTTTTTTTTTTTGCATTTTAAAGTTTAAGAATGCAATTTATGAGCAGAAAATGTAGAAGAATTAAGATTTGGCTTAAAGCATTTCTGTTGCTCAGCACTGAATTTGGAGAATTTCTCTTGGTGTACATTTCAGCCATATGGATGAATGGAGATAGTTTCTCAGTTTTAGCCCGAGAATCTCTGAGGGCCTCCCAGCTCTTGGCTGTTCACATCTTTTTAACATATGAATACCATTGCTGACTTATTGTTGAGAGATACTTAATCTCTGAAGGGTAACTAACTAAATACACAGAGTTACAAGTTACTGAGCATACAGATTCAAGTGTTTTGGCAGTTTTGCTATCAGAGCAGTGGTGAGCAGATGGCTTTGCCCAGCAAATAGTGAAAATTCTGATAACACAAAGAAAATATGATTGTTTCTTGCAGTAAGTCATGTGCAGGAAAGTGAGGGATCTATTATGGAGTCTGTGAGGATATGTAAGCAGAAATCGAGGAGCCTGGTATCTATTTCTGACGGGAATTAGAACATATTCACCACATCTCATGCTGATGCCTTCAGCTCCTTCTGTATGCTGCTCAGATCACTCTTGTGACATGGACACCTTTCACAGATGTCTTTTAGGCTTTTGATGTCTCTGGAGCATAAAGCTGTCTTGGGTTCAGCAGTAGCAGGCATTTTTCTCCTTCTTAGTAGCTGGTGCAATGCTGTGGTTTTTGTCTTTCTGCCTAGGAACAATGCTGATAACACCGATGTTTATAGTTATGGCTTAGAATGTTTTGATCTGATCAAGGGCTTTCTGAGTCTCATGCTCTGCCAGGGAGGAGAGGAAGCTGGGAGGAAGCAGAAAGAGGACACCTCACCCAGGCTGACCAAAGAGGTATTCTATACCACAGCACATCATGCCCAGGATGTAAAAATGGAGGGCAGAGACCCAGAAGGGTGGAGGTGCACTGCTTAGTTGAGCTGGATACAGGTGGTGAGTGATTGTACTCATTCCTTGTATTTGCCTTGTCATTATTATTGGTGGTAGCAGTAGCAGTTTGTGTTATACCTTAGTTACTAAACTGTTCTTACCTCAGCCTGTGGGAGTTGCATTCTTTTGATTCTCCTCCCCACTCCCCTGGGACTGGGGCAAGAAAAAGGGGGGAGTGAGTGAATGAACTGCATGAGTGGCCTAAACCATGACAAAAGCAAAGGACTGGCTTGTTGAAAAGTGATATTTCACTAATAACTTTTTGAAATTATACTTGAGGTCTTTGTGTGTATAAGGAAGAACAAGGGAAATGGGAAAAGCTACAGCTCCTGAGCTGTGTGTATGTCCCAGCTGCAATCAGTGTCAGTCCCCAGGCAGGGGGAACAGCAGCTGGGCATAACACACTGACACAACTGTCTCCATCAGTAAGCAGACTTGATGTGACTGGGAGACAGCTGAGCCCAAACTTGACAGTTCATCTTCAACTGCAATCTCCCATTCACACACTGAACAATGGCTGGAGTTGGAAGAGGCTACTGTTATCTCCTGCCTTGGGTCCACCCCGGATATGGCAATTCCTTGGCTTTCCCAGTTGATGGAATGTGTAACCCGAGGTTGGTGGAGTGTGTGAGGATGTTGATGGGCAGTTTGCACTGTTGGGTATGTTGGCCATCACCTGCAGTGTTGCTGGGATCATGGGCAGAGAAGCTCTATCATGTGAGCTGATGTAACTGAAATAGTTTTATAAATCTCACGTGAGGCCAGTGATTAAAAAACAAAAAGTATTTACTTCATTTTTTTAATCATGGAGATGCTTTTTTAGTTTTTGTTTGTTTATTTCCTCCCTGATAATTTGTATTTGCTGTAAAGCATTTGTTTACACAGCGGTGTCAGACAAAATGTAAATTTAAAAGAAAAAAATCTTTGCTTTCCATTGGAAACCCAGTAAGGTATCATTAATTTATTCTAACGACTGGAGATCAATTGCAGAATGCTGATTTTTACCAGTCAACAGCTAAGGGGACAAGCACAATAAAAAAAAAAAAAATCAAGGGTAATGTATCATTAAAGATATTTTGTTGGTTTAGTTGACAAATGTAATTTGATTTAAATTATTTATGTATAGTACTGCATTTAGTAGTAGACTCATAAATGCTCTGTAGTACAATTTATAAAATATAAAGCCATACATTACATTTAAAAACAGTTGTACCAAATGTGATACTTCATCTACATACCGTGATTTATGAGTACCAGTCTACACATATAAGATTGCCTGTAGAACAGTCAGGTATGGAGTGTAGAGTTCAATTTTCTGATTTTTATCTTTTGTGATTCTTGCTCAGCGTTTCTGCTGTATTCTAGCATTATTTTTACTTTCCTTTGTTTTGCCTACCTCAAAACTTACAGTGAATCAGTAAAGGCCTTCCAAGAGCTCTGTGCAAGTGGAGTTAACTCACTTTGGAGCACATTTTCCACCTGCTTTTGCCATTCTTATGTCTCTTAAGAGCCTTCAGTGTCTTACCTCTTTCCACCAGATGCAATGGCAATAAGAACTAATAAATGTGAATTAAAAATCTGTCAGGTACAATGAACAATATACAGAACAATGTGTGTACAAACGCCAAATTTGCACATATATAATTGAACTGGGAGATGCCAGGTACTTTAAAATGTTTTAAAAATATAGAAAGCATATTAATAAAATTATTTTTTTCTTCCTTTTTTATAGGAAACCTAAACTCCGTGTCATATTTTGGCCACAAGAAGTGGCAATACAAAACTAATTCTAAAGATTGTAGTTCCTTCTCTGCATGAAACAGGGAGTAGGGCCTGGAACAGCGTAGATTTAGGTGACTGTTAAAGCACAGGCATGAGGCATTGCAGTAACTCTCAGCTGGGGATACAGGTATCCTATAGGACCTGTGTGACTATAATATCCCAAAATGTAGTTGTTATCAAAAGGACGCTGTTTACCTTTTTTTCTGAAGGTTTTTATGTAAACAGTTGTCCTTTCTGGTACATAAATAAAAGGGGAGTTTTTAGAAATCAGTTAAATGCAAATCTCTTGTACTATTCTAGGTGTGATTGTCTAGTGAGCAATTTTCACATAAATGGTGCTGTTGCTGCTGCCTTTCAAGGAAGTATCAAATCTTGGCAGATATTTTTGTGTTTAAAAATGCTGCTGATTGAGATTTATTGGACAAAATCTATATGACTTGGAAAACCATAGGAAACATAGGAAGCACAGTGTTTTCAAACATTAACAAGATAAAAAAAAAATTTGTTCACCTACTATAAAAATGTGTAGGTGTTGTGGTTTGAAAATATCCATGTTTTCAAAAAGGTTAAAAACAATAGTACAAGATCGTAGGTTTAGCACCTTAAAAAAAATCTATTTTCCTAACATGAATGCACTGCAGAAGATTCTTTTCTCCCCTAAAGGAACAGAAAACAGGCTCAGGATTGTTTTGATAAAAAGTCTTTATTGAGGAAAAAGCAAAGCACAAGAATCTGGGCCAAACGAATACTGTATTGTTTGGTGGATTTTTTAAAGAGGAAATCCATGCTAATCTGGCTAGTTTGTCCCCTTGAGTTATATTATCAAAATTTCACAGGCGTTCTCTGCACCACACAGAACACTGAAATAACTCCCAAAGTGCTTTTGTAGTTGGCTCAGAAAAGAAGCACAGCCACCTTTATTGCTACTCAACACAAGTAAGGCTTGGAAAGAGTAGAAAAAGCAAATAAATCAAATACGTAGCTGGAGAAGAAAAGAAGAAAAAGAAAAATTATCCAATTATTTTATGTTTGTATTGCTGAAAGCTTTTTCTGTCAAGGACTGTGGAGAAGAAACCCTTCCTTCTTCCCTCTGCCTTTTTAACTTGTCTCTGTTCTATAAAGTTTGGAGCAGACAGTATCATATGCCTAGCCTGGACTTCTGCAAACACTAATTAACCTCCTCCTACAAATATTAACAACATACAGCATTGTCTTTTACTGCATACAATTTAAAACAAGAACAATAAAAAACCAAACCCAAACCTTACACAGTCATCTTGCAGTTGGTCATTGTTTGGTTCTTTCTTCTGAAAATGATCATCCAGCTTGAGAAAAAGGTCCTCTCCTGCCTCACAAATGTTTTATCATTATTTGTAAACTTGAAATCCCATCTCCGTATGTAGTTGAAAGAGCAGGAGTGCTACAGCCCTCAGGCTTTCTGTGGCTGATGAACTTTTGGATCCTGTGAGATACTGAGCACTCAGCACCCCACCATATCCCCAAAGGGCACAGAAAATACTCAACATCTCTTGGTTAGGACTCTAATTACTCCATATCTCCTCTTTTGACCATCAATATACATTAGGGCAGATGAAGCACACTGACATGCATTCCTTACATGCAAAAGTTTTCCTCTTCAGGGTTGTAGCAGTGCAAAATTTAGGAGTTAATGTACAGAAGCCGTAGAATATGGCTGGGATCAAGATTAGGACAATTTGGTTCAGAGTACCTTAGATGAAGGGTTCAACAAGTTTTGGGCAAGGCATGTAATCAGCCCACAGAGGGCAGCACCAGGGTCTGTAGGCAGAGCTGGCAGCGCTAGAAACCAAGGCCTGTCTCTACTGGCTATATTGCCAGCGCTGCTGGAAACCTTGGGGAAAGAGCTCCTTACTAAATCCGGACAACACAGACCTTTTCTTTTGCACTTAGCTCCTCTTTTGTTAACCAACATTTAAAGCCTCTGAAAGGATTGACGGACTTTTTTGGGTGTCACTAAAAATGACAAAATGAGAGTTCAAAGCACTGGTCTTGACCAGTGTTAAAGATAGTAAGGCTCTCCTTTCCTTTAAAAAAGACTGCTCACTAATATGCAGCTATCTTAAGGGATATATTATTTTAATTATCTCTAGGAAAATTAAAGCACAATTTTAGCTAAATAACTAAATATTTTCATAATGATTCCAGAGGCTGTTAAAAATACATGCATAAAAAAAAAGAAAAAAGAAAAAGATAGCACCTGTACCTTTCTACTCTTAGCTCTTTACCAAACCTTCACTTAAATTGTGTTTTGTACTTCTCAGCCTTTAAGATATGCATATGTTTCTCAAGCAAGATAGTAAGGAACATAAGTGGTGCAAACTATCTCTGCAGGACAGTCCCTCCAGAAAGGTTGGCTTTAGTTACATATTCACATGTAACTTCGTTTTTATGCATGTTTTTCCCAAAATATTTGTTTTAGTCATACCACACTCTCACCAGAATTTCTTCATCCAGTAACTATGAAGTTACTCATGGTTGTTAAAATGAATCCAAGTTATGGTTTCATCTGCCTCCCCCTTAATTCAGAGTTTATGGTGTGTAGTAAGCGTGGCTAGGTGGGGTCATCTCACAAAAGAGATTTGTGTCTGCCAAAAATATGCGTGTTTGTCTGTCATCAGTGTCACTTTTGTCTGCAGTAATTTCTCAGACATCTGTAACTTGACAAATGTGTCTTATGCCTCATGCGGTGGAGATTAACACTATCTGGCTCATTATGAGCTTGCATTTGACATTGGAGACAGGAAAAGCTTATTACTTTGAAATGCAGGATCAGGCCTTGTGTTAGCTGCAGCATGAATGTAGCTTTACTCTGTGAATCAATGAGAAATGTAGAAAAATACTGTAGGGTTTATATAAACACCATTGAAAAGAAATAACATAGACATATTTAACATGATTAACATTACCCTACTTCTCCTACTAGAGAGCCACGGTCAGTCTCATGCTACATAAAACATATCTTATGAGTTTTACGTAGCCCTATTTCACTGAAACACTAACTTTATTTCTGGAGATAACTGAGATTGAATGTCATCAAAAAGACTGGCTACATGTCCTACATTAGGTGTTTGCTTAAATACTTTGCTGAACTGGGGAATGAATGACCATGAGACATTCCGTGGAGCATCTGAATCCCAGAATAGCCCTAAATAGATCAACACAGTTATAGAGATATTTTTTAAATACTGTACAATATGTAGTGTTAGACTTGACATTTTTATATACACATTATTGCTGAGATACAGTTGCTGTGGGAGGTGTAATTTAGAATTTTCCAGCTCTTTCACATTTAAAAATCTTTGTCACAGCACTACACTAATATGTTTATAGGCATATTTCCTTACTTTTTAATCTAAGAGTTATACTGTGCATCACTTTTATAGCAGTCCATAAAATGTATCTAATTAACCCTATCTATTTTACACAATAATTTTGGTTTGTGTGGTGAGGAATGAATCTCACCCTTAAAGATCAGATGCCTAATCAAATTGTCTTATTTAAGTTTTATTAATGTTCTTAATTCAATCTCTGCATAAAAGTAATAAACAAACTGTATTTGCACATAGCAATATTTTTCAGCAAAATATTAGTTTATTTCCTACCAGGATTTCTTTAAATGATTAACCAGGTACTTTCTGTCCTTATATTCTGCATATGGAGGCAATGGAGCTGTTCAGATTGAAAAAAACAACAGTCTGCATCCATCATGTTTTAGAATAACCTTCAGAGTTACGGCATACTGCATAAATAATTGATGCTATTAAGGTTTGTGTCAAGGTACAACACAAACTGTTAAGGCACATTTGACTTTAACTAACAGATGAATATGAAGACAAATGGTATTAAATAAAGATGCATTTTTTCATGCCTGCTGTTGGCATTGCCATTGACTTATGAGAGAATTTGGATCAATATAGTGAGGGCAGTAAAAGTTTAATAACAACTTAAAACATTTAAATTTTGCCACAGACTTCTCTTAAGCAGTGCTTCAATAGTAGATGAGAAAAGAAGACTGACTGCCCTGCAAAAGTGGTGATGCTGGCTAATAGTCCTAGCAGTATCATATCTTCAGTGAACTGCCAGCAGGGTCAGTCTGGTGGGCTGGTGGCTCATAAGACTGCTTTGCATGATACCTGCCTTGGCACATGCATGAGAGACATTAGAAGCATACAGATAGCTCTGAGGCTGCAAGAAAAATAGTCTGTCCCACAAAGCAGAATTCTCAGTTATGATATTTCCACTACACAGAATGCCAAAATAAGTAGGCAATATTCATTTTTTTTGCAAAAGATTTGAAATTAAATCAGCAGAACATTGCATTTATGCAATGAGCATGCATAGATATATTACCCTTCCAGCATATAATTTATCAGCTAAAACACATTAGTAGAGTTATATATTTTGTTTTCCAGGCTCCTCAGTCAATGTGTGCATTCATTGAACCAGTCCCTTTGTTGCTCACTTATTGAATCTGTGACACTTATCACAGTAGCTAGGAGAGGCGGTGGTGGTAGGGAACCTAAACTCATTTACATCTCTTTCTGCAAGAACTAATGAAAGAGTAATTAAATCTAAGAAATGTCCTATTTTCAGATTAAAAAAAATATATAAAAAATTTATCAAACCTTAAGTCCCTCAGGACTACAAGAATTAGAATTATTCATGTGAGTGCTGGCTCAAATGGAGCCCATTGTTTAAGAACTTGAAGGTGTTAGACAAAATGCTTTCATATTCTAAAAGAGTGTTTTATTGTCCAGTCATATGTTCTGCAGATACATATGGGCAGCCCATTACCAATATATTATTACCAATATTTGTATGAATAAACAAGCTTATTTTGCTGGTGGCTCTTCTGTGTGCTTTAGGTAAATCACAGGGCATTTCCAATGATTCCACTGACCTCAGTGGGCCTAATTCCTTTACTTGTAAATTTTCCAACACTTCCAATAAAGAAATGATGAAACAGCATAAATGGGAACTTGGAGATAGCATTCTACCATTTGTAGCCTGCAAATAAGTAAAGTAGAAAGTCCGGAGGTATTCCACACTTACAAGCTTTAGCAGTGTCTGCAATTTGATGTTTATGGTTATTACCTGTTTATCTGTATTTTCACGTGTCATTCTTTAGTTTACTTCATGTACTGTGCAATCCCAGGAATAAGCAAATCCAATAACATACTAGGTACTTTCATGGTAAGCTTCGTACTCTTTCAATCATACATTTTGTTAGCTCAAAACTATGTAAATGAAGGTCTGTTTGTGTTTGTACTGAGAGAAGTAAGTACACCGAAGATAGGTAGACACTTGTAGAGTGATGTCAATATGCTAACAAGGAAATATTTGGTATATTTAGTTAAGTTTTAATGCTGCCTACTATTCAGTCTTCAGTGGGAGGTGTAGTGTTCCTCAACCCTGAAGCCATTTCAGAGGCAGGCTCTGGGCACTTCAGACCAATGTGCAAACCCTCTTATATTGTTCCAGTGACCCTCCCCCCAAAAAAATTATCAAAAAGTGTAGGAGACATTTGAATTCTTAATGCCAAATTTGAAGATAGCTCTTTATCTGTGAATGGCACAGTTTTACATCTTTGTTTAACATCTATTTCTTCTAATCGTTAAGCTTCTTCTATCACTTTCTTTTCCCATGTGACATTGAATATAGCTTTTCTTATCTACTGTGTCCTTTCCTTCTATTTATCTACCTATTTCTGGAGTGTAGCTAAGCTATAATGACTCTAGTGTTTTATATCTGTCTGATATAAGGGGAGTCATGTTTTAAAATTAAATGGATTTTTTTAAAGCTAAAAATGTAATCTTGCTAATTACATCATATTATTTTTCACCTATAGTTTTAAAAAGGAGAAGAACGTGTATAATGTATGGTATAATTCGAAGCAGAAACTTCAGACTTTTTGTTAAATTTCTGTACATCCTTCACATACAAAATGAAGAAAGATCTGAAAAACATTTTGTCTTCTATTATTTTTCTCAGCCACCTTTTTGTTTTAAAGTGAAAAAAAGAAAAATTATTCTAATTGATGAGATGTCTTACCAAAGGCAAAGAACTGAGTCAGAGTAAGGAATTCCTGCTGCTTGATTATATAAAATGCAATACAATTAGATTTGGTTTCTTCCTAGTTTAATTTAGTTTATACCCTTAGGAGAGATCCATTCACCATATTTAATTTAGCTGTAAGACAGTGTAGTAAATATTTTCCAAAAAGGAAAGCTTAATGAGCTGAAGAGATGTATCACAAGCTTCCTATTTTTTGTCTTACCTTTTCAAAAGCTTTTCTGTTTCAGTTCCATTCAGATCTTTTAAGAGGAAAATCAGACCTTTGGAAATGTTCTTGGGTTTGCTTCCTTAGTGAAGAGTTTGCTTTTCTTTGAGGCATGATCCTAATCCCACTGAAGTCACACGACCTTCTCAGAACTGCTTCCCCCCCCCGGCATTTCTGCCAGTACTTTTCCTGCCCAGGGCAGGGCTGCTGAATAATCTTGCCCCAAGTGCATGGGGGTCCTGTTGGCTTCTCTCTCCTTCTACCCTGGTCACTCTGAGTGGCAGCCCTACACTTGCGCACATCAGCTGCATCTCTCACAGCAAACTCCAGCTGGTATTTCTTCAAGCCCGAGGGAGTAAAGCTGGATGCTACTACTGCTCAGTGTGCCCATAATGGGCAAGGAATAGTGGAAAAGTAACCATGGACTTCACTACTTACATGCAAGTAACCTGCATGGAAAGTCCCTCTCCTGACTTCATCTGTGTGACACATTGCTATGTGTCATCACAAGCATTCAGAGCCTCCAAAAATAAGATTCAAAATCTATAAGATTTTAAGTAATAATTATTTTTTCATCAATTTAATTTTGATAAACTGCTTGCATCTTGATTTCTTTTCTATATTAACAGGGAATTAGACCTTATACTTTTTTTAAAAGGATTATGAAATCATTAAATACTGTGGGAATTCAAGAGAAATATATAGCCTGCAACCACTGCCTGAGACATCAGTCCCAGTAACATTAACAACAGAGTTACAACTAATCCAAAGTTAGCCAATATTTTTCTCCACATTGATTCCAGTTTGTGTTCTGGAAAAAGCTGCTGGAGAAACTGGTGGGAATTTTTCTGGGAATGGATCATCTACATGACATTCCATCATGTGCTGATAGATGCAATTTACCTCAGCAAACATGGATTAGATATAAATACATGGCCTCATATTTATGTTCCATGTCAGGTACAAGAAAGGAATGAAATATCAAAACTAACTGTTATGCATTTCTAAGCTTGCATTGGTTAATACCATAGGTTGAATGCATTTAGGAGAGAAAGGAAGAGAAAATCTTCAGTAATATGCCAATTTTATTCCTGTAAACTGAAGAAAATCTTACAGTTTATATCTGCCTAGTGGTCTGACCCTTGTTTGCTGTGCAATGTTGTAGGAACAGCTCTGCATGCGCCTATGGCTTTTTACTCTACTGATTTGCTTTATAAATATGTAGGTTTAGAATAGCTGGATGACTTACAGAGATGCCAATATTATTCTGAATTAAAGTATAATGGTGTACACTGCTAGATACTGTTTTCTTTGTGGACAGAGATCTGATATTTCTGAATGTCTTTCTTTTAAAAATGCAGAGCCTTTAAGGCTGTAGATATTTTTACATTTTATAACCTTGCATGAGGCTAATGACACAAATGCCTTTGTAGACACCAGCATTACTGTATTGGGACCAATGACTCAGTCATTGCCTTGTTTGAGATGAAGTGTAACAACCAGCATTTT
>JASSUY010017355.1:0-18576 GCA_032466535.1 Forpus xanthops
GTCCCTGCCCATGGCAGGGGGGTTGGAACTAGATGATCTTAAGGTCTTTTCCAACCCTAACTGTTCTATGATTCTATATGACCCACTGGGTTATGACTTGGGATGCTTATCTCTTCTCATGCTTCCCCTCCCAGAGCATGTGTATTAATAGCCTTTTCACAGTTTGACGAAGGTATTGGAAAATTTCTGTCCAGCCCCTGCCTTCCCCTTTCTTGGTAGTCTATCTGTAATACTACATACAGTATAATAAAAGATGATGGTCTCAAATGTTTTGCTAAACAGAAGAAGAACAGATTTTGGCTGTACTGCTCATCTGCTTTCTTTTCTCTATTGGTTTTGTGCGGAGTACGCACACAGAGTAGGCTTATGCATCTTCCTACACAGATATACACACACTATATAGAGAGCCATGCAGCTTTTCTGTTTACTCTGCCTCTCTCATTTGCTCTAGATATTTTTGCATACTGTCATTTGTGGAATACTGTTGAAACTCAAAGGGATGGCAGCTAAACCTGCCTCGCATTACAAGCTGTTGGGAGCCTTATTAAGGATGACAGAACAGTTTGAAGTCTGCTGCAGTTTTTCCCCAGACTGATGCTGCTGGTTGGAAGCATTTGACTCAACGGGCTCCAGACTGTTGTTGGTGTCTCAACAAGGACTCCAAAGTTGGTATTAAAAGTGCCAGCAGCTGCTGCCAGAATGTACGAGGAAGGGATCTAATATATTAAAAAACCCAAATGTTGAAAGGTTTTAAAGAGGGCAAAAAATTCATGTTTTCTTACCCCATAACCAGCCTTGCCTGTACAATGAATTAATTTGGATTTGTTATAGGGTAACTATATTTTTTCAATGTTTGTTAATTTCAAAGTTATCTACATCATTTTGTTCTCCACCCAATTCATTTTAATTATCCCTAACTCTGCAGATATTACTCATCTGTTGCAGCCCCACTGAATCCACATCTTTTGCCCATGTATCTTTCCAGGAAAATTGTTGACTATTTGAGTGTCAAAGTAGAGCGGGCAGGAAGGAGAATGTAACTCTGTGCTTCACCAGGTCAAAAAATACAACCTAGCCATCAGCCTCTTTTTGGCTAATATAATTAAGGGGGAGTGGGGAGATAATCAGAACTGAAAAAGAATTTAGCCACTGCTACAGTATGCCTTTCCTGTGCAAAGTCTCACCTAACTTCCTGCCTAATTGCACTGTGCAGTTTCTATTCACCCTGAGTTTGAAGAAGGACAGTCTTGTTCTCCCAGTTAATTTAGGCTGCTGCGAAATAAGGGAAATACGGTCCTGCTCATGAAACAGAACAAATCTGGGAAAAAACTGCTGTATTAGGAATTTAGGTCATCTACTTAAAAACAGGGAATCTAAAGTTCTCACTGCTTGCACCTAAATCTAAGGACACGCAGAATCTAAGGAAAGAAGGAATATGTTTAAGTAGTTTGTGCCTGAGCCTAATATTCTTTAATTGCCCAATTACACACTATTTTTCTTTCAAGCAAGGACTAGCACTATGACTGTTCCATTGCATAATTAGGTTACTCTTGATGATTATCCAAAACCAAATCCCCATGTCACAGTTAGCATCATCTCCCAGTGATTCTGTGCCCCAGCACATGAAAGTGATACAGTACTTTCAACAACAACCTCTTTATTTCCTAACAGAAGTTGGTCCCATCCATTCCTTCCTTTTTTGTGTTTAGCATATTTAGACCATTGGTTTATCATGTGTCTACATCCATTGTAACATATCTCCATCCTCCTCCTTTCAACTAATTATAAACACTTCAAGACAGCACAGAAAGTAAGAAAACATCTTGCCATGTGCCTAGATCTTAGCCACTATAAAATTAACTGAAACACAAGACAAAGCAAAGAAGCATTTTAGTAACCCATAAGTTGTTTTTCTCCTCTTGTCCATTCTCTAAGACACTCCCTTCTCCTTCATCTGCCACTTGCTAGATTTTCATAGTGTTAGGGAAGAAGGGAATTGACTACCTGAAATATGGAGCTTTATGCCTTAGATTTAATGACACTGGTTGCCCAGCCATGCAGTATGGGCTATGGAGTAAACAGACTCAGCACCAAATCAGAAGTTCCCTACAGCAAAGGCTTACCAGTCACTGGAGAAGCTATGCTGTGCTACACAGTGAAGTCACCTAAAAAACTAGAGAGAAAGGAAAACTAATTTAAGCAGAACTGGAAATCCAGAGATCTCCATTCTCTTCCTTAATCTGCTGGAGACAGACTGTAATCTGGAACAGAGCATTCCAGCATCAGCTGATATTTTTGTATCTGCCTCTAAGATAAAAGACAGAATGGGGAATATCATTTCATTAGCATTTATAAGGCAAACAGTGTGGAAAGCGTTATCATGCAACTATGGAATTTACCTTTATTCCACAGGGTAAATTCCAATGAAACCAAGTGTGAAAAGCAGCATATGGGTCCTGCTAGTAAAGAAGACCCCATCAGTCTGAGCTCTCAGAAACTGATAACCATAAGGTAAAAAGAAAGAAGGCTACTCTATAGATCCTTCCCAGCAAGTCCCCATCCACAGAGTCACTGTAATTAAGCAAGGAGTCTTATCCTCTTCAGGTGCAATAAAGAAAGGCACTCCCCGATTGCAACTTTCATTAGGAGATGTGTTACCCACATAGCCTCTTAGCCATGAAAGCATTGGTGATTTCACACTCAAAGTACCACAGAGAAGGAAGAACAGCTGGCAGGTTTTTGCTCCACATACAAATTGAAAAGCCATTCAGGAAGTGACATGCATTTCCTTACCTGTGTTCACACCTCAAGGTGTGAACACAAGCTACTTGCATACACAGCATCATTCATTAAAGGACTTCTGCCCTAGGATGTGTTTTAATTCCTTTTTGCATAACAAAAACTCTTAGGGCCTACAGCATCACAGCAATACATGCAACTGTCCAGTATGAAAAATAAAACATCCTTTGTAACATCAGCAAACACGGTGCTCCTACTGCTTCACAAAGTAGCATTGCTTGAGTGAAGCCAGGTCTACAACACCACAGCCCAGAATACCAACATGAAAAAATGATCTGTAATTTGAATTCAGAAGTTAAAAAACAAACAGGCAAACAAAACACAAAAAAAAACCACACACCACCACATTTTCAGAAATATTTCAAATTAGTCTTGGATAAAGGCTGCTTTATTCTAAGGAGAATAAAAAAAAAAAAAACAAAGAGGATGTTTACAAAATTTTTACGTTCTTCTTGCACAAAAATGCAAGCATTCAGCATCAAAACCTACTCTTTTCCTAAATTTAGATTTGTCTTTGATAAATGGGCACAGAAGTGTATGAGGTACCTACTCTCACACAAAATAAATGGGTGCCTTTGAAAATAATATCATATGCCAGAATAAAAAGAAAAAACATTGAATGTATTTTGGTTTAAAGTTACACTGAACAAATACGACCAGCCAAGCTGAATGATCTATGATATGCTGACAGACTGAGCCAGACACAGACCTTCCAAAGAAAGGGGAAGCAGGAAGGAGCTGAACAGAAACATTTAGTCAGCTCAATCAAAATGTTGGCATTCCTATTACGAACTAACTACAGTATCTAATTCTGCCTGTTATTCTATATCATTCTACCGAAAGCCCATGTATTTCTGAATAATTACTATCAGCATTTGAGATACTTTTACTGTATTGCACAAGGCAGTCCAGTCAAAAGTGACACTGACATTAAAAGCCTATTTTGATTTTGACTGCAAAATAACCGTTTGACTCGCAAGCAGAACTTCATCAATCATTCCTCTGGTAATAATCTTTTTCCTCATAGCTGTGGTTTCCGCACAATAACTTCGCTTCTGTTTTATCAGGAATATTAATGTCAGTACTCCTGAAATGCAGGCACTCCTGAAACTCATGAGTACCATAAAGCATTGCACAGAAAGACATTTTCTGTCAGCAAACCACAGTTAAAGTCCATAAAATAGCATTTATACTACAGAAAATTATTCATACTGGTAAGACTTGTTATTGAAGTGTAGCTCAGTCCCGTAGGGACAGACATACCTCAGAATTGTTGAGATGACATCTGTGCGTCCCCGAGAACCACCCCTCACTCGAGCACTGGTCAATGTCCACCTTCTGCAGATTGATGTCCACTTTGACAACACCTCTGAAAACACAAAAAAAAACAGTCTTGAACACAGCAACTACAGAAACAGGTTTAAATTTTATGATGCTGTAACATGAAAAGTAGAACTACCCTTTTCTTCGAAATACAGAATTTCATAGAATGGTTTGGGTTGGAAGGGTTAAGACCATCTAGCTCCAACCCCCCTGACACTGGCAGGGACACCTTCCACTAGACCAGGTTGCTCAAAGCCCCATCCAGCCTTCTCTTGAACACTGCCAGGGATGGGGCAGCCACAACTTCTCTGGGCAGCCTTGCCAGCATCTCACCACTCTCACAGGAAATAGCTTCTTCCTAAGATCTACCCTCTTTCAGTTTAAAGCCATTCTCACCTGTTCTATTCTTACATGTCCTTGTAAAAAAGACCCTCTTCAGCTTTCTTGCAGGGCCCCTTTAGGTCCTGGAAGGCTGCTGCAGGATCTCCCCTGAGAACTGGTGTAACTCCCAAGACACCATCAGAAGGTCCGCACAAGCCAGGAGTAGGCCATTGATGTCTGTGAAACCCCCCAAAGGAAAAAATAATGTTTCCTAAGACACAAACTCTAGAGGACTGTCTGAGCTGTGTTAGCTCTATGCCAAGAACATTCAAGTTTCCCTCAAGTCTGTTTGAATGAAAAGTTAACAGTCTGATTTCAAAGCCAACACTATTTTATAAACAACTCAGAAATCACAAGAAAAAATAAAAGCTGTAAGACTGTAGCTGTATATCTTTAAAAAGCCTTCAAGATTTTCTTTATTCTAAAATAACCTCCGCAATTACCTTGTATGTAGAGTATTTACAGCATCACCTTGTAAGAACGCATATTTCTGACTATTTCACTACTGTCTGCCTTAGCAGAAACATCACTATGAAGCTTCTGGTAGTTAGATCATCATATGGAGTCACGCATAATGAGTGCTCATTACCAGTTTCTTACATCTAGGTTACCATTCCTTTTAAGTCAATCATTTCAGCCACTCAGTCTTTATTTCCACAGTCTAAACTTCCATAACTACAAACACCATCATCCCTCCTTTCAGACTGTGGACTACCAAAGGCATGACCCAACCTCTATATCAAGAACACCTCATTCACCTCAAACTATATTGTGCCTTTTAATTAAAGCTCAGTGTATGCAAGAACAATAATAATGATAGAACTACAGAGCCATATATTTGAGAGAGACCACTTGTGAACAACAGCAGAACAGGAATAGCAGTGAGCTTGATCAAAACCCAGGACATTATTCCTCTCTCATGCATAGCCCCCATACAACCAAGTGCAAAGTGTCCATAACAGCTATATTTAGGCATTCATTTTCAGACATGCTGTACAGTCACTGGAAAAAAAAAAAAAAAAAACACGAGCACATAATTTAAGTGATCCAAAGAAGAATGCACCAGGAAGTTACGTAGGATTGCCAGTAGGAAGTTACACAGTATAGGTGCACTTCATGCCCATCTATCTCCGGCCTAGTAATCTGACACTGGGCATACTTAGAAACTATGTGAAATATTGAAGTGCTGGCTCTAGTAAGTTCAGTTTGAAATAGCACACATCGTGCTTCTTAGCATATCCAGAAATGTTTTTAGTTTATAGCCTTTTGCCTTTCCACTCGTTTTGAAGAGATTCTCCAGGGAGTGACAAAACCACACTTCCCTCCCAGTGTAGCGTTTTGTTTGGGTTTGGTTTGTTTGTTGTTGTGGTTTGGTTTGGGGTTTTTGTTTGTTTGTTTTGTGGGGTTTTTTTTGTCAGCTTGTTGGTGTTTTTTTCCCCCTTGATGGTTCCAGGTGACCAATGACTTCAGGGAAAAAAACTGCCATAATACACAAGCTTATCTTAATCTGATAAGAGGCTATCAGTCTCCGGTGCTCTTAGAAACAGAGGTAACTAACTCCTCATCTGGTCACATGCAGATCCCACCAGAGAGGGTTTCTAATTTTCTGGATCTGAGCACAAATATTAGTGTGGGGGCTGAGATGGGACCTGCTCTGCAAGTGAATCATAGAATGCTTAGGGTCAGAAGAGAATAGTCTCACTGTTGCTGCTTACAGGCACAAAGCAGGTAGCGGGACCAGGACCAACACTACTCCTCACCCTCCTAGTTAATGTTATACACAGAGCAACTTGCCAAGGCGGTCTCAAGCATTAGCATCATTCTGACTGCACTAAAGAAATCAGTTTATACAGGAGGAAAAAGGGATGATTCATCCTGATTAGGACTGCAACAGACTCCCAAGCACCTTAAGGAAATGGGTCTTTTATTTTTCTATACAAGGAAAGCTTTTCCCTTGTGTACATTTTGTTTTTAACTGGTAGGACAGGAAACTCCATTTTCCTTTTACAAACATTTCTGCCAAGAGTGGTAAAGACTGGAAATCAAGGATAAACAAATCATTGCTAGGAGAGGAAAAACACCTTAAGACAGTGTTGTGTGGCATCAACAGCAGGCCGTGTAGAAGCAGAGTCAGTGCAGAGGGATATAAAAATTTCCAATAGAAAACCTACCTAGAGGTCACTTGTAAGAGAGACAACAGATACAAGCCAGAGGAATTCAGGACAGTACACACACCGAGCATGCATTTCAGTATGGTCTTGTACCAGACATGCTGCAACCTGAAGAATCAAGTGGCATGTTCTAGTGAGCGAAAGACAGAAAGCAGAATAGCATCCTAATGCCCACAGCCATGTACTGTAAAGAAAGGAAAGGTACTTCCAGATTTTTCATATCAGAACTGATCAAATAACTTGTACCCTTTGAAAACTCTTTATTTTTTTCAAAACATATGTGGAAATTAGATTTATATAGCAGCTGTCACCTCTTGTGAGCACCTTGTCCACCCAATCACCTGCTCAAAGCAGACTCAGGTCAGTTGGATTTTTTAATACGTTCAACAATAGAGGTTTCACCACCTCTGGGAAACTTTATCCAGCGTCTGATCCCCCTTACTGTATCAAAATAAGTTTTCTGATGTCTAAATGCAACTTCTTGTATTTCTTTTTGTACTTTCACTGACTGCCCCTGTCTCCTTTACATTTTTCCCCTCAGGTATTTACACATGTGTAAGATTCCCCTGGAGCCTTTTCTTCTCCAGGCTGAACAGCCCCAGCTCACTCAGCACTTCTTGCCTGTGAGGTGCTCCAATCTTTAACCATCTTTGTCACTCTGCAGTAGGCTAGCTCTAGTACATCCCTGTCTCTAGGACTGAGGGGCCCAGAAGTGGACACAGCACTCCCAAAAGCCCACCCCCCTTCCCCCAACCAACCGGGCAAAGAGGAAGGATCACCTCCCTCAATCCACTGGCAATGTTCTTTCTCTCGCAACCCAGGAGACCATCAGTCTTCTTTGCTACAAATGTACCCTGGCGATTTGTGACAAACTGGCGTCCACCAGGACTACAAAACAAAAATGTTAAACATAACTAGCTCCAGTATCAACCCCTTCATGTGTTTCATCTTCAGGAAGATTGGTTCCGTTGCCTTCCCAGGGACTGAAGTGAGGCTTTCAAGTTCTTGGAAGACATACGGTACCTTGGCCTTTTCTATATCCGCTGTCAAAGTCCACTGCACCACTCAGCAGCAGATCCACATTCTCCCTAGTTCCAGTTTTGCTGCTTCTTGCTGCCCTTCATATTCCTCACCAGATTCAGCCCCATATGGGCTTTGGTTTCCCTAACCACACTTGACATAGAATCACATCTTCCTTGTAGTAAGGAGCCCAAAACTGAACACAGTATTCAAGGTGCTGCCTCACCCGTGATAAAATCCAATTCCCTAGTTCTGCTGGCCATGCTATTTCCAATATAAGATGCTCATGTTCACAGTCACAGTCATGCTCAGACCATACCTCCTTATTCTTCCTGGATTACCTGACCCTGCTTCCATTTCTTATGCAATTTCATTTTATGCTTGAGTTTTGCCAGGAGTTCCCTGCTAAGCCATGCAGGAGGCCTGAAAAGCATCTAACTTAAAAATACTTTTACACTACTTCTTCCAGAAACAGTACAAAATTCTTCCATTTGCAACTAAATGCATTCTACTTTTGCTTCCCATGTGTTAAGATCTTTCTTACATGTATGCTTGCCTTCCACAAAAAACAATCTTTATGAACTCAAGACAAGCATTTCTACTTATGCTCTTCTCCTGTCTGCGCCTCTTCTGTAGCACAACCTCAACTTCCGGTATGATTAAAGTTACTCTGTTTTTAACTTTTCTCAGAGCTTTATGGAATTACGGGGTGAAAAACCTACAGGAAAGAAACGCCATATAATCCAGAAGAAGGCATATGAAAACAATCTCTCCTAGCAGTTACGATCTACCATAGGCTTTCCCTTTCTTAACCCAATGGTGCTTATTACTTTGTTTTCCCTAGGCCTCTGCAATTTATATTCATGCTTCATAGCGATGTCACAGTTCTGTTGAGGTAGTAACAGGGTCTGCAACTATTTGCTGACATAATGCTTTCAAAAGAAAAGTTTCTTTAAGCATACATGTGGCATTTAGGGAACTGCAAGCATTTGGGATGCTTTGCCATTTTAAATCACCACCTCAGACCTGTACCCCACCGGTATTACACACAGACTACACCAACATGCTGATATATTTCTGAAATTCATCTGTGATTAATACAGTAGCTGGCACAGCCTGTTTGGCCACCCACATTTTCAGTTATTTTTGACTCAGCATTCGGAAAATGGAACATATGGAAGAACACATCCTCCTAGAATATAGATGGACCAACTACCTGCAAGTGTTGCATTTATTGAATTAACTGCGAGTAATTGCAGCTCTGCCATCTTGAGAGAAGAGATGAAGACAAATACAAATGGCTTAAGAGTAGACTCTGCTTGCCTGCATAACGCATCAATCCACACTGACAACACTGGCTGAACTCAAGTCACGGTGATATGTTAATATTACTGGTAATTGTGTACTATCTTGCAAGTAAGTATATTTATTGTTATAAGGAGATTAATATTTGTCTTCTGCCACAATTTTACAGCCTTTACACAAAAAAAAAAAAAACAGATGCTTAAGGAGTGTACATTCATGACCAACATACAGTTGGAAGAATTAGCTGAATTGTACATAATAGACAATGATTCATGACATCATCAAGGATTTTCTGTCAGGTCAGAGGTTTGATTTAAAAGGCTTTTATGTCTGTCTTAATTTCCAGTACTACTGTTTGTTGGCTTGCTGTCTGCCTTGAAATCTGTGCCAGAAATTGATTTAAGCTTATTTTCCCAACTTACTAGCTATCTTGATGGTTTCAGTAGTTATAATACTTCATTGTAACAACATGTTATAAAACCTGTATCTACAGAAGAATTTTTTTTGCCTATGCTGTTATATCATAAAAAAGCAGAAGGAGAACGTTCTCTTTCCTCCCAACCAGCTTAAACCAGAACTGCACAGAATAGTAGCCTGCCAACATTTAAATGGTGATAAACAGTATCTTTGTCCTCTAGATGTTCAGAAGCTTTTTGGCACAGAGGTCATCATGGCTTAGCTAAACAGGCATTTGAAGTTTGTCTTCTAAGTTTGTACACTTATTTTTGTGTTCATAAGCATTGCACACAGCCATAATTAACGTATAAGCCACAGCTGAAATTGACATCACCCAAATCTAAATGTCTGTCTAGATTCATGTTGCCACGATCACTTAGATCCCCATGAAGTCCTTCGTAAGTCCTCCTTACCACAAAACAAGGAGACAAAAATGTAAATACTCTACAGCCATCCCAAACCTGCAAATGCTCATACTTCTAGATAAACTCACACTGTAATTAGTATAGCAAATGTTTCCAGAGCAGGTATTTTTTCTGACCATTCTCATCTTGGAGGCTGACACTTTCAAAAATATTAATTCTCAAACAGTGCATACTACCTGACACCTGAGGCTCCTTTGGTGTACCATCAACTGAGCATCCAAAAATAAACTTGGTATCAAATGCGCAAGTGACTTTCAGCCTCAAGTCCTACTGGCACAATCAGCAGCTTCTGCAGGTTCAAGTTGCTTTTGAAAGTTGATTAAGGTTTCTGCACCAGTTAGGCATTTCTGAAACTATTACCTCTGCATATCCAGCCAGATTCACAAAAGGTTACTGGGGCGTTACATACAATGCCATTTTGATCTGGTCATGCAGTTACCACTAATTTCTTAGTAACAGGACAGAGATAGACCTACCTAATTTCTCAGCCATAGCATGACTGTTGCTTTCACAGGAGAAGCAGCTTTCATTAAAAATAAACTTAGCTGTAATGTAAGGTATATCTGTGTGGGCACATGAATTAGGATACACCTGCAAAAACACAAAGTCCCTCTAGGCCATTTGTAATAGTACTAGAAGGACAGAATACTTAAAGCTGAACCTTCTGCCTGAAGAATTATTCCAGATGGAAACCTGCTTTCAGATTTATGGCATGCAGTGCTGCCTCTCTGGGGATTTCCCTGCAGTTTAGTTATAGAGCTTGCTAGGTAGATCTACCCGGCTTTCCCTGCTTTGAGGGACAGTGATTTATTTCATTGCTTGACGATATTCAAGTTGCTGCTATCATCTTAACTCTGTCACAAAGCATCACCCTGCATAGTAATGCAAGGTGTCAGTAATGCTGTGGTACCGCTTACTCTAGATTCTCCCTATAAAAAAAGTTCTGCAGCTAAATTCAAGCTATTTAGTAAGAAACCAGCATGGCTTTTTAATGTTGCCATTACTATCAATGAGGTCAAGGAGACAGGTGAAAGGGACCTCAAGGAACAGCATAGAAAGTGATCTAATAAAAGAGGCTTGGAATAGGAAAAGCTTTTGAATCAGAATGATCCTACATGGGAGATACGGCCTCAGCCTAACTATGCAATCTCCTGACAACAAAGACTTAGAGGAAACAAGTTAATTTTAAAAATGAAAAGTGGAAGCCAGCATTAAAAAAAAAAAAAAAAAATGGAAAATGGAGAAGCATAAACCTGGGCAAGGAACATACAAATCCACAAGAATGCAAGACAAAACCAAGACATTTTTAGAAGCAGCACATTAAAAGCTTCGGCTCTACTACTAAAAGGTTTTTCAATACCTCAGAAGAAGAAACCTGAAGTAGAATCTGTAGGGCCAACAGACAACCAGGATATAAAAACTGATTGCAATAAAGACAGTCTTTTGCAGAAAACAAATTATTTTCATCACTGCACACTTCAGAGCCAGGAAGGTTCCAACCTTTAAGAAACTCTAGAGTGTATCAATGTGACAAATGTCAGCTTTCAAACACAAGGATGTTAACAAGCTGGGCACCACAACTATCCCTTCTTTGTTCAATGCATTTACAGACGACCACAAGTGGGTGAGCAGTGACTCCATATAATTCTGGATCTGACACAGATAAGATGAACACTTTCCAAAGTATTTTTTTTTTTAATCACAAAAATCTTCATTAGATTAATGAAGCAAATTTAAAACCAGGAAACCGCTTTTTTTTCCAAACACTTATTTTTATTATGGAAGCCAATGCCAAACCATGTTGCAAAAGACAAAAAGGCTTAAAAGTAAATTAGAATCATGAAGGTCAATTAAATCCATACTTACTATCAAGATTCAAGTTCGCCAACTTCCTTTTTTATTGCTTATTTGTAAATGAGACATATCCAAGATATGAGAACTTGGCACTTTCGCTGCTCTTATGTTTTTCCCCAAGTACCTGCCAGAAGCTGCTTTTGGAGAGAAGGCTAGCTAAGCGTTTCATCTGATCTAACACAGCAAGGCTTTTGTTCTTGCCTTCAGGAACTTTCACTTCTCTAACTCAGCCCACCTTCAAAAATAGACAAAACAGGCAACAGTCCTGAAGCAGAATCTCAGATAGTAAGGACTGCCACATGTCCATTCCTGTCAAAAAGGCTTTCATAACCTGCTGCCCTAGAAGTCTTGCTCAAAGGAGGTGATGGCAGAGAACAGGAGTGAAAACAGCAGTTTGACCCAAAAAGGTAGTTCCTTTTATGAAAACTTACTATGTACTACATAATTGTGGACATAAATGCAACGTGTGTTTCAATCTTTCAGTCATATTTAACTTCTTTCAAAGACAAACTTTTGTTTCTCCAATACTGAAGACAGCTGAATCACATTGCTAAAAAAGAAATCCCTATTTATTGCTCCTCTTGTTACCCAGCCATCCAGTTTCCTATCTTTATCCAAGACCTCATACAAAAAAGAGCAGAAACATAACTGTTTGCTATAGAATACCTGAAACATGTTGGATGTTTTTATAAGCAGACAGTAAATAAAGGAAGAGGTTTCTTCTCACCTCTTCCCAGGAATATAAAGCCAAGACTTTCAGAAGTTCTAGGAAATAAGTTACTTTAATACTTAAAACCTGTTCAAAATCCACCCACACGTTCAATCATGTTGTATAGGCCATGGCATGTTATAGAAATAAATGTTTCACCATTTAAAAATGTTTTAGGATTATAAAACTAATGCATCATGCCTTAAAAAAAATTAAAGCCTCCTTAAACAGTTAAAAACAATTTTCTTTCTTAGCTCAGTACTGAGACTAAAGGGAGATGGGGTGTGTGGGAGGACTAAAAAAAGAGGGCTAGAGGAAGAAATTAAGCCATACTTGGAAGAAAAAAAATGATTTTTACAAACTTTTTATGTCCATATTTATAGTTCTTTTACCAAACAACTGAACAGCTATGAAATATTTAGCAGAAAATGAAATAATGTGCATTCCCTAAGAAATTACTTACTTGTCATATGTACTTTTACCACCAGTTTCATTTGCCTTCAATAATGTTTCCTTAACTAAGAGCCCCATTACGGCCTAATGCTGGAGTGGTCAGAGTCATTGTTAATGGTTCAGTGGAAATCACCACATTAGACTGCCTTTAGGGGAAAAAACAGCTAAATTCAACT
The DNA here is from genome assembly GCA_032466535.1 of Forpus xanthops. Lineage (NCBI taxonomy): Eukaryota > Metazoa > Chordata > Aves > Psittaciformes > Psittacidae > Forpus > Forpus xanthops. The sequence continues at coordinate 13,073 of JASSUY010017355.1, forward strand.
GTGCAATGAAGATTAATCTTTGCACTTAGAAACACCTCTAATAATTGAGAGAAGCACAGATGTCAGGAAGTCAAAACTTACCAAGAGATAACACTTAGTTCAGCCATGCTTCAGAATGAAGTTATCTGCAAATGCTCCAGAACACAACATAGTTCAAAATGAAAATAATTTCTAAAAGCCTTATCTTGCTTATTGTGCACCTTTCTGCCCAAATAGCCATTATTCCATTGTGTTCTCCCAAAAATCCTTTAAAGATATTGTAAATATTGCCTTGGATTTGGTGAAAAACCTACCTGCCCTTGCTGGAACATGGTGGAAGAAGGAAAAAAAAACAAGTCCCTAAAAAATCCTAAAGCTCTTCTGACCCCCTAGATAAAAAACAACACAAGAACAATGACCAGGTCCCAAAATGTTTACATATCACAACACAACACTAAGGAAAATGAGAACAGCACACAAGAGAACATTTTGAACTACAAAAGCAGCAATTCATTCAGCAGAGTTTGGGGATAATTGATGACACTGCACAAGGCTGAAACACGGCACACCAATCTGACTAACCACATTCAAGAAATGCTGGAACAACACTTGAGAAGAGGGACCATGGCAACAGAGAACTTGTAATGGGAGGCTAAAGAAAGCTGGTTTGTGTAGTCTAGTAAACAAAGGTGGAAAAGGGACTACTGCCTATAAATAGGTCAGAGCAATAAACATCAGTGCAGAGTGCTATTTCAGGCAGAAGACAGCTCTGGAATAGAAACAAATGGATGAGGACAAAGTTCAGATCTGAAATCAGAAGCAGCTATCCAACCATTAGGCCATGCATGGCAGTGGACTAGAGTCAAGAGGGAAGCCCACCTACTTTAAGATGGATATTGGTCAACTGATGACATTAAGAGGGTTTGTGACAGCAGAAGATTGACTCATCCACCCAGAAGGATCTTTCTTTAAGAAAACTTGCATGCTCGTATTAGCCGAGTACTTGCACATCTTTCTTTCAAGCCAGGTGATCCTCCCCAGTGGCCTTCTAGCAATGAAGACCTCACATTTCCTCTCCAGGGACTAAGCAAGTACTTTTACAGAAGGAAATTTACTCACAACACAGAGCTTCTCACACCTTTCTGTTTCCACAGTAGGACTTCAAGGAGACCAGCTGGATCACCATGAGCCATGAAACACAGTTCAGCCGCACAATGTAATGGGAAGTAGGAGAGGAGGGTCTCCAAAGATCAGTGACGGATTTTATGGTGCTTTACCCTCTACAGCAGGAGAGTTGTAGAGTGATTAGGCATACTAGATAGTGAATTCCAGCTGCAAACTGCATCAGCTTAGACTTTTTAAGAAAGGAGATGGGAATGGATACCATCAAGTGATGACTCCTTATCTCTGTGGATCCTCATTTCTGAATGAAAACCTACACTGTGTTTTGCAAGCAGGTGGTAATGTTCTCTCCCTGCACTTTGGGTGACCCAAAGTCCTGTGAATGCAAACACCAGAACATTCACAAGCACTGCTAAGCGGCTGTGGGCAGTCAGCATGCTGGCTTAGCATTGCACTCGGCTCATGTGGTCCCATTCACTTGTACAGCTTCCAGTATGCTTGTCAGCACAATCCACCTGTCTTTAGTTTCTCCACTTCATCTCAGTATTAGCCTACAGAACTAGCCTTGGCAAAGCAAGTATACTCTCTTACCTTTCTTGGTCTTCACTCTGGACTGTTTGGCTGTCATCTCTTGAAAAGGAAAGTGGGAGAGGGTGGGAGGTGAAATTTAAGACAGATAGCAAGCTGTCCGCAAGAGATCCCCCCACCTGTAGTATTTACTTCCTATGATATAAGCGCCCAACATGAGTTGTTTCACAACATGAAAAACAAAGCTTTCTCTTTCCCCCCTGCTCTTTCAGAATGTCATTGGCAATGGCACTGCAGTAGTAGCATGTATTGAACACATCCATAGAAAGCATCAGTACTGCCTTCATTAACTTTCCATTGCTATACCACATGACGTACCCATGCAACAGAAGAGATACCAAAAAGCAGAAGCAACATTATTTCCTGCTGTAATCTGAAAGAATTCTTTTCCACTTATATAATGTGCTCCTAAATGTCTCTTAGCCTAACATACCATGTCATAAACCTAATGTCAGCAAAGAAGAAGGTACATAAACTGTTAGAAGAAAAGTCAAGGGGCATGCACTAAGTTACCACCAATGACCTCCATGCCAGACTACTGGATGTAAAGAGCATGTAAACTGATCCATTAACATATTCCTAACATATGGTTCAGAGACACTTGGCTGGGAGAACCAAGGTAGCTTTCTCAAAAGATGGAGGTTAATACATTCCGCTTTTTACCATATGAGCCTTAAAGAGGACTTAAAAGTTAAACCCATGTCACTTAAAGACAAATGGTGAGGGGAAATAAAGCTTATTTCAAGAGGCAACTTATGGTATTAATACTAACATTTCAATAACTCCATTAGGTTTCACATTTTTGTATTACATGCTCATACTTTAAACCATTTCTTCTCTTAAGAACTCACACTGAAACTGTGAACCTATCAAGTATAGGAAATATCATGCAAATATTCAAATATCCCACAAGTCTCGTGAGAAAACTATTTTGTTTATAGGATTTCCATGTATCTGCAATAAGCCTCTATTAGAAGATCACATACCTCAAACTAGCAACAGAGGAACTATCATTTAGCCTTGCCAGAACACATGCATATGTGTGTATAGATATGTACTTCTTCCACCAGCTTCCTTATACAGTTACCAAAACCACACTGACCCATTTTCTTAGAAATGCTTACTAACTCATCTCTGGTTTTCATGCAACAATACTTTGTTAGTTTTGTCCTAACTACTGCTGTCCTCAACAATAACACAAAGCTTTGACCTTGTAACAGTATACCCATCACAAGATCTCCTAAATTAGATGTTCTCCAAGCTTACATGTGCTTAATGGATGCCCTTCGAAGCATCACAGTTACAACAGGTTATTCTATTTTCTCAACTGAAGCGACTCCCACACAGTAAACGGAGGCTAAGAAGATGAGGAAGTGAAGGCAGCACTGTGTACTGCACCCAGGAGGACCTCTACTGGTTGCCTTGGCTGGCTAGGGTTGCTCCAAAATGGACCCGGTGCATTCTCACACCAGAGCTACCACAGTAAAACCCAACATCACTGCGATGCCTTCTGGCAACACAGGATCTTGGCATACAGCTGAGATCGAACCTTTAGATTCTTCTGCTTAAAAGATATGGGTTTGTTTTTTTTTCTCTTCACTGAAGTCAAGACAGAAGTTTCTTTGATTTAAATTGATACCAAGATCTAAATTCTCAGACAGCTGGTTAGTAGCTGCCACCCTGCCCCAGCCTGGTAGTTCTTCAATTTATGTGAACCTCTGTCCCCAACAAGAGAGTATCAGCATACCCCAGTTTCCATCTGCATCATGAAGTTATCAACAGAACACTAAATTTCGACGATCTACAAGAAGTTTCATGAACTTTTATGAACCTTCTCTTCAGCATCTGCTGTGTTCTTGTCTACCTTTACCTACTACTGATTTGCAGCACAAGTTCTGTGTTCTTCTCACCCCTGCCTGACAAATGCCAGCTACTTCTGGGCAGTGGGTATTCCCCAAGGGATAATGTTATTCATGAGCCCCACCACAGAAATGCCAGTGGGAAAATCTGGCATTTCATACAGCACAGGTTGCTCTCACTCTTTGGACAAATACCCCTTTGCTAGAAAGGCCCAAGAGTGGTCCTTTTTATACCCCTCCTCTCTGCTAGTCACAGTTCTGAGGCAAAGTCCTGGGGTAACAGGAATTAAAAAAGTAAGCAATTTTTTACATATGCCAAGCATCAGCTCCACAGCTATGTAAACCAAGGGTGCCCCTAAGGCAAGCTTTCCAACTGCCAGCTCAGGCTGTAGCCACATGCACTATGACAGAACTGCAGTCACAAATACTTATTCACCTACAAACATACTGACCACTGACCACACAGTGCATGTGCTCTGGAGGCCAGAAACCACAGCTCACCAGAATAACAGTGTTGATTCCCAGCTGGTTAAAAATCACAGCTGGGGTCAAACTATGCTTAATTATGCAGTGTAGCAAGAAACTGACACCTCGGTAAACATCTCCTTCTTGCAGTCAGAAATAACTGCAACTGGCAACTGCTCCTCTCCTTTCCCCACTTGAAGCACACCAGGAGCATAGCCCACACACACACCTGTTTCAATGCATGTAAAGCAAACACTGTCTTACAGATGAAGATGAAAGTGATTCTTCTAGCGAGCAACTGCTCCCTAAGGCACACTAAGGTAGTGCTCAACAAGAAGGCCTGAGGTTGCTCTGCTGTGTGACTGAGCAGCCAGTCTGGCAAGGGTTGGTCAAGTCACTCCAGAGACACAGCATGCCCTTCCCTAGGAAGGAGGCATAGCCAAAACCCCATTCTGTCCCTTTTCTCGATAGAAAGCAAATAGATGAATGCTTCTCCTACCTGAACTCGGGGAGGAGGTTTGGCCGAAGCCCATAGAAAGCCGCTGAGAGTGTCACCAGCCAGCCGGGTTTGTAATTCCCATTCTCACACTCCAGGTAAGGCGAGGACCACCTGATGTGGTTTTTATCAGCAGTGAAGCTCTCCCATCTCTTCCAACTGTTCTCTAAAGTTCTGGGCCCCGTGTTCAAGACCTTCCTATGCAGATGCGGCCTCCACTTGCGCTTCAAGCTGTGGAACCACTCTGTTTCCACAGAGGCATTGGCCAGGCGGTGAGCCGAGGAGGATAAGTCCTGCAGGAGGACCTGGCTCTCATGTCTGCTGGCCTGGAGAAAAACCTGGGGTGTGGAAGAGAAAGGCTCCGTGCTGAAAGTGATAGCTGCCCTGGAGATGTTGGGGTCCCCCTCCAGGAGGCTCCTGATCAAGGCGCGGTACCACTCCAGGTCCTCCTGCAAGTTCTGCTCCCGCGACTTATTGCTCTGGAGGATCATGTTGAGAAAGTTGGTGGCATGGGTGAGGGTGTCCAGGGCCCCGTGCAGGGACGGGTGGGAAGTGAAGCGCGACTTGCCGGCCAGGCTGGCCAGCTCGTATCGCCCGGAGCAGTTGGCACGCCGCAGCTCCCGGGAGTCACCCGTGTAGAGGAACGAGGCCACGTCCTGGGGTACCTCCTCAGCTAGCCGCTGCGCCAAGATGGTGCTCGCCGTAGAGCGGCTCCGCGAGGCCGGCGGAGGCTCCCGGCTCTTGATGTGGTTGTAAATAGGCTGTCTCCCTCTCAGTGCCCAATCCTGGCTGCGCACCGCCTGCCCTTGGCCGCCGGCGGCCCCGAGCCCCTGCTGGGAGAGGAGCAAGAGGAGAAGGAGCCGGAGCAAAGCCATGTCCCCCGGCGCTCCCGCAGGCGCGGCGAAGTGGCTGAAGACGGGCTTCGCGCTGGCGGCCGCGGCGCAGGGGCACGAACGCGCAGGGGCAACCGAGCGGCAGCGGGGCGGAGAGCGACC